>NDGM010157775.1:0-11803 GCA_002564305.1 Octomys mimax | reverse complement strand
TACTTTCGCTTAATTCAGTGAGAAGAAAGAGGTATACTAATAGTGTTTGGACAGGATATCCTGCCTGCTTCTTGTACTATGGATAACCACTATGAAGAAAACAATGTACACTGTATTGATTATCAAAATTGTCCTATTAATCAGCTTTGAAACTATCTCATTCATATTTATTTCTCAATAAAAATAAAAAAATTAAAAAAAGAAGTGCCAGTTACCCTGTTTAGATCGTTCCAGAGTGTGTTCATGTCCTGAAGCGTCACACTGTGCTCCATAAATATGCACAACTAGGTACAAATCTAGGTACTAGAGTAAAAAGCTCAGTAGAGATACATGACTATTAAATGCAATTTAAACAATTACATCAGATAAGTCATTTTCTGAAGGTAAGCAAAATTATTTAAAAATAACAACCACCAGCACACTGGGAAGCTAAGGCAGGAAGATCACAAGTTGGAGCCCAGCCTGAGCAATTTAGTAAGATCCTATCTCAAAATTAAAATAGAAAAGAAAGAAAAGGTTTAGAGATATAGTTCAGTGAAAAAGGCTTTAAAACAGAAAGAATAAAAGAAAGGAAAGCAGAGCATCTAGAGAATGTCACTTAAGCCCTCCAGACACTTTCAGGCAAACAAATCCTAATGTTCTATTCTAAGCTCCCACTGCCCTGTGCTGTGCCTGCAAGCTTTCTGGGTCTCCCAGACAGGTATGCGCCCTGCCCTGTGGGCGCCCCACCCTTCACAGTCAAACTGACCAGATCCAGAGGACTGTCAAAGGCAAACACATTCTTAGGGGATTTCTGCAAAGGAATTTGGCAGCTATGTCTTTCCCAGGAGGCGTGGCACGCTGAGCAGGTTCCTCACCCAGCAGTACAGGGTTATCTGGAGCCTGGGGTGGGGATCACTAGGAAATTGTATCTATCTAGAAATGTATAAATCCACATTCACATTAAAGTGCCTAGAGACTGCCTCTGCTGTTATCTTTAAGATTAAATATCGAAAGCAAGACTTGCTGGCAAGATAGCTTAGCGGACTAAGCCCCTGCTTAGTCAAGCTCAGCGACCAGGGTTCAACCCCCAGCACCACATGCTGTGTCTGCCCCACCCACAGGCACACTAAAGTGGCCACTGAGTCTGGGCATGGTGGCACATGCCATTAATCCCAGCACTAGGGAAGCTAAAATCAGGATCACTAGGAGTCTAAGCTGCATTAGTTAGACCCTGTACCAAATACAAAGAAAAAAAACAAAACCATCTTGGCAAATGTTCCTTGTACCAAGCTGGGCATGGTGGTACATATCTGTGACCTCAGACTTTGTAAAGCAGGAAAATCAAGGAGGGTTGGGCTACACAATGAATTCATGGCCAGGTGTACCACAGAGTGAGACTCCGTCTCAAGACAAAACAAAGTCCTTGTGGTAAACCAAGTAAAAGAGGGCATTGTACATAAAGACCTTGTCTGCTTCCTCCTTTTTTCCTCCATGAACCACCAGTGGAGCAGCTCCTGACACTCCTGTGCAGCTGGGAACTCAGGAAGGCAGACTCAAATATCTCTAATGTTTCAAGAGGCATGATAAGCCACAGGCTGGAGCAGATCCTCCAGGGACTACTTTTCAGCTCACAGGGAACTCTCCACAGAGAACACCAATGTCTTTTTCACTGTGACCTTATTACACAGACCCTATCAGTCTTAGAAAAATCAAGGGCTTGAGAAGAATTCTAGCTCCCACTGTTCAATCCCTAGAATTCCTACTTCAGGGTCACTACCTGCCGATTTTGGACGTGCGGTCTGTTCCCTTTACCCAGGCCAAGGCTTTGGGTGATGAAGCACCATTGCTCCACTGGCCTCACTTTGCGGGGAGAGATGTCTGATGGTGCCCTGGTGAATAATGAAGCGTGCAGAGGTGAGCTGTGCTGCCGCCAAGGGCTGAGTATTGTTGACACTAAAGGGAGGTCAACTGTCATGGCCCTGTGGATCATTTCTGAACCAGGCGTGACCCTCCCAGGAGCTGAAGTGAGTGGGTGGTGCATTGTAGGATTTTTTTTTTTTTTGCTTGTTGTTATTTTGTGTGTGTTCAATAAAGAAGAATCCTTGACTTGTCCATTGTTAGGGGCCAATGAAATAATAGGTCAGTGCCTTGAGGTCAGAAAGGCCGTTGAAAAACAAGAAGAGTGTTGACAAAGCTACATAAAATATGTGCAGGAGATTAGCTCTTTGGGACTACATAATAGTAACCTCAAGGGCTCTGTTACAGTAACCTCACTGCATGGTCTATATTCAATTTTGATTGTGTGCTGGAGCAGAAGTTGTCAATGAAGAGTAGTTTTCAGGGTTTCCTTCTGTCATCCCACACAAATGCTACAGAGCATGCGGGTGCCACCCTATCTTCACATTCTGCTATCTACTTCATAGGCCAATTTTCAGCAGGAAGGTACTCATAGCTAAGCACCAGCTGCAAACCACAGGATGTGCACAAGGTAGAGAAGGAACCTGGTGTGTCAAAAAGTCTGTTGGATGGTTAAAGAAGGAGGAATTGATGGCAAGAAGAAAGATTTCAAATTAGAGACAGTCCTGGAAGGTCAAGAAGCAAGAGAGTGCTTAGCATTAGCAGGCATTGAAAGATTTCGACTCCAAAATTTTTACTGCACACCTACCAGCATAAAAACATACTGAGCACAAACCACCTGTAGGCATGTCAGCTCATTTTCACATTAGATATCTGTAACCCTGTGTATTTTGTGCCTTGTAGATGACCTCAGAACCATCCACCTGCGAGAGCTAAAAGAGTAGAAATTCAATGCCTTTTGCAGAATGTCTGCCAGCCAGAATTTGGGTCACAATCTTCCTTCAGAGATGTCCACATGGGCTTTGAATATTGGGACAAACAGAACCTATGATATCATTCCTGAGCAAGTGTCAGGCCAATCATTTGTTTTGGCAGACGGTAGACATGAGGTGTTTCCAGAAGGTTCTCACCTTCCCTTCAGTAGTGAATTATTCCTTTCAGTAGTGAGCAGGCAGCTGAATCACTGTCAACCACTTCCTGTAATTCCTGAAAGTCTCCATTTCCTGACATCACCAGGAACTCTGCATAACCTGTATTCCCTCAGCCTTTCTGTTTCCTTGGCAAAACTCTTACCAACACCTGTAATTTATACAATCTAACATACGTGATAGAAATTTTGTAAGGACAATATAGATGCCCTTTTAATACTTTCACTTTTATGTGTAGCATAAAATTTTTTCTCAAAAATTGTTTACAGTTATTTTAACTTAATTAGTATATAACTTAAATATTTTGCTCTAAATTCATTTCAAGAGTTAGCCTTAGGACAAATAAGGTTGTTTTGAAAATGACATCTCTGAAAAATAGGGATTGAAAAGACAGTGTGGATTGAAATAGAACATGTACCACCATATTAGAGGCAAAGACTTTTCCTGTTATAGTTTGTGTCTTAAATGTCCCCAACGGCCCTTGTATTAGATGCCTGATGCTCAGTCCCCAGAACTACCAGGAGGTGTCTGAACCTTTGTAGGTGAGGGTGAGTGAAAGGAAGAGTGGTCATTGGGGGCTTTGATAAACATAGTAGGACCCTGGTGCTTTCCTGAATCTCTTTTTGTTTTCTGACCACCAGGAGTTGGAGGAACTGTTCTACCTCCAAGTCTCACCATTGCATACCAAGCCACCATCAGCCCAAAGCAACAGAGCCAAGTGATCATAGGCTGAACCACATGAGACCAAGAGCCAGAAAAATAAACCTTTCTCCTTTTAAGGTGATTATCTTAGGCATTTTGTCACAGTAACAGAAAACTGACAGATCCACTCCTAAACCAAACTCTGTGCAAACTTCATGTAGGTTCCTTGACCAAACTAGAACAATTCTGAACATGCTTCTCACCTAGCTTTCCATGGTTATCTCTGTGTTGTCCAGCATTTGCCAGAATTCTGTTACATCTGTTGGCCAGAATAATCCATCCTCTGTATCAAATCACCTTCAGTATCTGATCAAAGTCCTTCCTTAACCTTCACCATCCACCAGTGACATCAGACTCCTCCATCTCACCTTAAGCAAAATTGAGCCCGCCATGCCCCTGATATTTCCTTTTACTTTTAATTTTACATACATTGACTAACCTTGTCTTGATATTCGGCTATAAATTTCTAATTTGTTTTCTTTAGAGTTAAACCTAATCTCTCTCTCATGAAATCATCCTTATTATCTTTGACAAATATCATCAGTAATTCTTTTATTTAACATTAACTCTGCTCACCAAATTTTGACATGCAAGAAGATCTCCAAACCCTATAAATATATTACCTCCTATAAAATAATTTTTGCAGTGTAGTTAAGTGAATGACTTTGCAATGGTAAGATTGTCCAGTGGTCCTTGTATCATCACAGGGCTCTTATCAGAGGGTAGCAAGAGGGTCAGAATGCAAGAGGACAATGTGATGTTGGAAGTGGAGGTTGCAGGGTTGAAGGCCGAAATAATGAGGAGTGTACTGCTGCCCCTGCATTATCCATATCCGGCACCTGGGCCACATGACTGTCTGTTATTGCATATGTCCTGAGAACACACCTTGAACTTTGTGGAGAAAATTATTCAACCTACTAGAACAAAGTAAAGACATGATAACTATAGAAGAAGCTAGAAAATGTCTTATGAATTGGAAAAATCAATAGTATATTACTATTGCCATGGAGGCTGCTAGTGGTCCATTGCAATCTATTTTCCCTATCGTCCAGTATAATAAAGTTGTGACTGGGTATACGGCTACTGTAATGGACTGCCAACTGGTAGTCAACTTGTAACACCCAGCTGAACTGAACTAATGGGGTCCTGGTGTGGGAGGCCCACCTGAGGACTGTTGCTGGTAGCATGAGACACAGAATTGAAGTGGCTGTGGGAAGCTATTGGGCAGCTGCCGGGAGCTGTTGATTTTCCTAGAGGAGTTTTTCATGCTGTCTTTCCTGATGAATTGGCTGTTCTTATCATCAAAGGAGCTCCGGACCTTACTGTTACTGAGAATGACTACAGTTCACTTTGGGGGAGCTCTAGTCCTCAGTTTGAGCAATGCTTCCTGGCTCCAGAGGTGAAGATGGTACACAGCTCAGTCTGCTGGAGAAACTTGTTATATCGGCTTTCCTTATGAGAACTCGGCTGTTTTCATCATCAGAGGAGCTTGAGACCTCACTGTTGCTGAGGATGGCTGTGGTACTATTCAGGGGAGTTCTGGTTCATACTTTGAGCGTTGCTTCCTGGCTCCAGTGCAGATCCCTCCCAGTGCAGATCCATGAAACAAGCCTGCATGACACATTGTTGTGGGCTCTTGGCCTACACTTGGACATGTGGGGGGCATTGTTATAGACTCTAGGTCTTTAGCTGGATTCATGCAGGACATTACCATGAGATTCAGGCTCTTAGCCGGATTCTTCGGTCTTTAGTGAGTGAACAGATTTTCTGTACTCTTTTTGTGTATGACCCTTTGGGTGATAATATAAAATAATTCTCTAAATTATGTGTCCTATATTGTGGTTGCAAAATCCCAAACTACAACAGCTACCTAGCTAGGACTATGCTCCCCACTGTGTTTATTGAGCGTGCACACATAATTGACTATCCTCTCACAGAGGTTAGGTTGAGACATTGCTAAATCATGTCATCAGTCCTTTCCTTTCCCCATTGGCTGGATCTAAGTTATTGCACCAGGATCTTATCTTGCAGAAAGTTTCTTATCTTTCTAAATGGTGATTTATATATATATATATATATATATATATATATATATATATATGATTTAGCTTTACCTCGATTAAATTGTTTGTTTTTGTTTTCTTTTTACTAATCCAGATGCACAAGTTTGAGTTTGGCAAGAACATCTAGGAGGGTGATACTGTGTGTTAGTTTAGAGATAATATTAGCCTGGAGGAAAATGATGGCCAAGAAGATGAAGAATGTGGAATGATTTATTAAAAGAGATAAATTCAAAGAACCAGGAGGGGTGGACAATAAATTTGAATGTGATAGGTGAAGAAGATAGGGATGCTGAGGAGGAGGCTCAGTACTCTAGGTCTGTTTAAACAAGCTGAGATATGTAGCAAGCCTAGGAGGTATGGGCCTAGGCTGGGGAAAGAATCTTCAGTTCCTTTTCACATGTAAGCTTAGGAGTCTCTAAGCCAGGATTTCTTTCTTTCTCTCTTGCTTGCTTACTTGTGTTTTGTTTTGCTTTGTTTTGTTTTGAGACAGGGTTTCGTGATGCAGTGCAGGCTGGCCTCAAACTCCCCATGTAGCTCAAGCTGACCTCAAACTTTCAGCAGTCCTCTCGAGTACTGAGCTCATAAGCATGTGCCCCCATGGCTCATTGAACTGGGACTTCTGAGAATGGCAACTCCTCTATACTTCCAGGTTTGCATGAAAATGCAGCAGAGCCTGCAACACACCTCCGCCTCCTACAGAAAGACTTCTGAGAAGCTGCCTGGCAACATTATGAAAAAGGAAAATGGGTGAACATTAGATTCTAAACTCTCTCACCAGATTCTCTTTTGATCATATTGTTATAAAATCATATTTTCACATAGTTACAGAGAATGTGCCCAGCAATCCTGAGCGTTGCTCCTATTCAGTAATCACTGCATATTAGCATTTTTATCCTAGTGACGGCTGAAATACTTGTCATTAGGAGTGGATAAATAATATTATTTTGCATCACTACAGCCCTAACTTACTGATATAGGAGTTTTGCTGAAGATCTTGGAAGAAATGGACCTCAACTTGTTGTAGTTGATGGACACCACTGTACAGAAGCCCTTAGGCTTATTATGAGATTGGACCCTGAAGTTGAAAACATTAAATTGAAATTTTACTTGGTGCAAGTACCCTGCCAAACAGCATAGTTTAGCTGCACAGGACATAGAGCATCAATTGTTTCCCCTCTTGATTGCACGGCTGATTAGGAGCTGGAGTTTCTTGCTGCTGTTCCGTGGTACAAGAGTATCCTCATGTCGTGCTGCTAAAATTTGAAGTAGGGTTTGTATTGAATGCATTTTGCTTGTATGCCATCATGAAATTGAAAAAATCATTAAGTTGAACCATGCAAAGTTAGAGTGGATGAAGATGGAGAGAAAAAGAATCCTCTGCATCCGGGGAATCTCAGCACTGTAGCTCTTATGGAATGTGGAAAGAACAAAGAAGTTAGATAATCCTAGAGTCTGTCTTACCTACTTTGTGGGAGTGTATGGTAAAGAGAGCTTAAAGATGGTACAATGTAAGGCAAATAAAATGTATTTGTCTACTGTCTTTAAAAAAACTCCCGAATCTGTCATAACTCCTAAGTCAATGACAATCACAACAAGAAATCTTTGCCAATAGTTAGGTACTTTCATAAATAATATATTAATTAATACCATTTTGGGTGTGTTCTAAATATTTCCAATATTATACAGGTTGCTTCTGCAGCTTAATATTTCTGGAATTGCAACTTACTATTTTTGTTTTAAGCATTAAATTTTTTTTAGAACAGCGTTAGATTTCCAAAAAATTAAACAAAATATACAGAGGTTATTAATTATCCCCTAACTCCTCTCCCTCAGCTTCTCCCATTATTAACATTTTGCTTTACTATCATGCATTTGTTACCATTAACAAACAATATTAATACAATACTATTAAGTGAAGGCCATAAATTACATTGGTGCTCACTCTTTGTACTGTGTCATTCTATGGATTTGGACAGATGCATAGTGTATCAGATAACTTCCATCATTCAGAGCAGTATCACTACCCTGAAAATGTCTGTGTCCCACCTATTTATCCTGTTCACTTCCCTTCCTAACCTCTGGCAGCCACTGATTTTTTTTCTCTTTTACTATCTATATGGTTTGGTTTCTTCCAAAAAGTTGTGTTGGAATCACACAGTGTGTAAACGTTTCAGACTGGTTCTTTTCACTTAGCAGTATACATTTCAGTTGAAACTTGATATTTTTGCTGAGTAATGAAAAATAAAAACATCTAAAGATAGCCTAGTTATTTTTTTTTAAAGCTTTGGTGCTTTACCAATAATGATTGCACACACACAGATAAGATTAATAATATTATGAAAATAATAGAGGGTAAGAAGAGAATGGAATGCAGAATTGCAAGTGCTAAAATATATATAAGGTTCACTTATTGCAATGGTATAAGTGAAATGATTCTGCAATAAATGTATTGAGCAATGAGCTCAATGTACTTGTATTCCCAAGCGTCAGAGTTCTCACTGAGAAAGAAGTGTCATATAAATGTACAATTGAGGACAGAAAGAAAGAACCATCAGAATGATTGAACTGAAGGTATTGATGCAGATTTGCAATTTTAAATTATGTTGGTATTTGAACCTGTTCATGCATATACAGCAATATGTTGGTAGGTTTATATGCACATATATGCACATGGATATGGAGCACTGTGTATCTATGTGTGCATGCCTGTGCATATGCATGTCTACACATACCCATACTTTCTACTCTATTCACTGAAAAAGCAAACACACTAAGATACCCCATTAATCATAAACACACCTAATGCCCAGAATATAGCCTCTAATATCGTTTCCCACTGAAAAGAACCATGGTTCCACCACATGGAAACATGCTAAACCCAACTAAGATATAGTACTTTAAAATTAATATTACTGTGCAAAGATTTGCAATGTCAATTAGACTGAGTGTGAGAGATATAATGTGGTATTCACTAATTTCAATGAGCTATAATCTAGAGATAGATGATACAAGACAAGTCTGGGACATATTGTGATTTGAAGACAGCATTATGCAATACAGCAACCATTGTTGAATTCCCATTGTTTCGTTTGGTCAAGTTCTATATCATTGCAACTTTTTTTCTTACCATTTTATGTTATTATCTAAAAGATAATAAAAAGTTAAACATAAAATTTTTGAAAAATTGTTTTTAAAGTGTAAGAAAACTTATAAAAAGGACAACGAACCAATTTGAAAGGTTCCATATGACCAATCAGGGATAATTAGAACATGAAAGTTTTAGGTAGACTAATGAATTATGAACAAATGAAAATATGAACTAATGAATGAGTGATTTCCATAATACATAATAGATAGATGATAGATAAATAGGCTGGTAAATGTGGAAGGTGCTAGGGTTGGAGTATTAACTTGCAACATTGCAATAAACACTGGGTCAAGCAAGAAATGTTAATGGATGTTAAATCTATGAGGAAATTTTGTTAAAGATAAGACACTTAGTGTCTAATGCCATACTATAGAAATGATCCCTGAAGCAAGTTGCCAGTTAATTTCAAGTTTAAAGCAATGTAATTATAGAGGCCAGCAGATAGACAACTCTTTCACCGGGTGACTAAAACTAACACCACTGCAGAGGAGCAGATGGCTATTGTGTGCCACCACGTGGGACACCCTGAGAAGGACACACCATCACCTACAAAGCATTGTATTGAGATTGGACCACTGAGCCATCTCCCCAGCCCCTAAGATTGGACCTCTTGAATCCAACCATAAGGACACAAAAGATTAATGAAGAATTTTCTTGCAAAAAGAGGGGATCATAACCCTCAAAAATATTATTGACACCAAACATAAGTAAAAGCTGTGGAATTGGTCTAGATTAAAGAAGACTGAAGGAACATGATAATTAAATGTAATATCTGGCAATAGATAGAGTCATACATACATTGGAGGGGAAATAGTAGGAAAGTCAGCACTGAGACAATTGCATGAAGACAATAACTTGGATAAAATGAGTGCATCATTATTAAATTTACTGATGTTGGTCCTTTAACTGTGGTGATAAAGGAGAATTTCTATCTTTAGAGAGTACTTAATGAATTATCTGTAAGGTGCTACTGGGCAAAGGGTTATGATGTGTATACACTGGTATTGATATCCAGGTTAGGTATCGTGGCATCTCCTGTGATTCCAGCACTCAAGAAGCTGAGGCAGGAAGATTGGTATGAGTTCAAGGGCACCCTGAACTGTATAATGACATCCTGTCTGTCTTATTTACTTTTTTTGCTGATGAGACAGAATATTCAACACCCAAAGTTAGAGGAGAAAGGTTTGCTTTGCTCACAGTGCATAGAGGGTTCACTCCACGAACACCTGGCTCCAAGGCAAAGGGAAGCAGGTCATGGTGGCAGAAGACAGCAAACAACAAGGGAGAGAACAAGACAAGCTTCTTTCTGTCTCCTATATTGTGTCCAGTCCATAGCGATTAGGGTGGCTCCAGTCCAATCAGTGGACTGATCCATCAATCACCCACCCTCAGTCTCAGCCCCCTTCATGCCTGCATTGCTCTATGAATCAATCATGCACTCTAGATTCAGCTGCATCTGGAAACATTCTATGACTGCGTGAGATCTTGGGGTGACATCCAGTCAAAAATCATAACCATAATTGTAAGCATAGAGTCAAGAGAGCAAATTATCAAAGGTTAAGAATAAAGGAACCCAAAAATATGGTATGAAAGGTGTCCTGAGCACTATTCTTATTCTTAGTTTCTTCTAAGTATGAAATTATTGCCAAACAAAAAATTCAAATTTAAGAAAACAATACCTTGTGAGTATGTTGAAACAACAAATATCTTTTTGTAGCACTCTGACCTCAAATAATTTGTACCATTTCTCCTGGGCACCATTTAAACATAATCTATTGGGACATTAATTTCACTATGTTATATTAATCCTTAACACTTCCTTCTCAAAAAGTATACTTTTCATATCATCTGAAATCGCTTTATAACTCTAGCAACAAAGTGAAAATAGGAGTGACTCAAGACATACATACCTCTCTGTATTCAGTTTGAGAGACAAATTAGTACAGAGTTCCCTGGTTAGTCATTGCCCTGGTTTCTCTTATTTTTGTGTCCTGACATCCTCTGGGCATGGCTTCCATCACTGAGGTCAGATTCCCAGGATGACAATGCTCCAGGGTTGCTGCTAAAGCTCCATCCATCACATCCACAGTCTAGCCAGCAAGAACCAGTTATCTGCCCCACACTTAGGAGACTTCTTAGAGCTCTAACCCAAATCCTTCCACTTGCTTTTCCTTAGTCAGAACTTAGTCTCACAGCCACATCTAGCTGCAAGAAGAAAGGAAAATGAAGACTTTAACAATGAGCATTTTTCCCCCTAGTGCAAATTTGGGATATATTTCTACCATAAGAAAAACAGAAGGAATTAATACGGGGTTGAGAATTATTATCTGAATACTTTCTGTTGTGGTATTTCTCCTCATTTTATCCATATTCCTTTATTGTATCATGTTTTTGTTTGTATTCTTATTGCTATTATGAACTACAACATCAGATTTTTGGATACGAAACATCTGTATTCTCTTCTAAGTCTTCCAGTGCTAGCTCATGGCTAGGCACAAGGATGCCATCACATTCCATGAAGGGGGTTAACAAAATTAAGGCAATGAACAGGGGGCCACGTGCAATACAGCAGTTAAGGGTAACATACATTTCATACAAGCACACACCAATTAAGGAAAGACCATGAGAACGGACTTCTTGAAGTTTAATTTTGTTATAAAATCCAAGTTCAACTTTGGATGAAATTCACTGATGATTACAAGTCACAGAATATATTATTCAGCTGAAATCTTAAAGGGTAGGCAGTAATCCTTTTTTCTTAGTCTCCATCACTCTTCCCTTTCTCAACACTGAGTCTTAAAATTCATTCATTCATTTCATGATTAAAACATATAGGGGCTGGGGAGATGGCTCAGTGGAATAAGTGCTTCCCTGGCGAGTGCAAGGGCCTGAGTTCAATCCCC
>NDGM010157657.1:0-10245 GCA_002564305.1 Octomys mimax | reverse complement strand
CTCTCTCTCTCTCTCTCTCTCTCTCTCTCTCTCTCTCTCTCTCTCTCTCTCTCTGTCTCTCCCACACACACACACACACCATCCCACTCTAAGCACACTGGTTTCTCCCACTTTACAAGTCCCAAATAAAGAAAGGAAGAGCTGGATGGCACTGGACAGGCAGCCCCACTGTGATAGCTTAGTTTATGTAGGAATGGCTCTCCAATTAAAAGTGTTTCAGGTTCTTCTTGCCTCAAACAAAGAACTGGAAGAGACAAGCCAGTTATGGTGCCAAAAAGTTTGTTTGACAAGTGCAGTGTGAACGAGTCTGGGAAAACCTAGCTCAGCAGAGCACACTTGGACTGAACAAAGAGAAGAAGCAGGCCTAAGCAAGATAAAAGTACATGCTGCATTCAGACACACAACTCACCCAGGGTAGCAGCTTTTGGCCACTCTTTTTCCTGCCATCTACATGTAGTGAGAACATGTTCTACAGGCGGGGTCCTCACGTTGCCCTGGGATCTTGTAATTGACAGGTCCTGCTCATTTCCACGTCCCTAGCCAGCTTTGCCATGGCCTCTCTCCTATAATCTTCTATAGCCATGTTCATGGCCAGCTCTGAAAGGTGAAAGATTCCCCCAGTCCAAAGCCATCTCCCCAGCAGCCCCTTTGGGGCCTCACACTGTCACCATTAGGATCCTTCTTACATTGAAGACACCTATGTTCCCCACACACCTGATCAAACCAAAACACTTCATCCTTACTACCCACTAACATTTTCGCAAGCACTGGGCTATTCTACCCACTAGCAATCACCTTAAATGACTATCCTAGGGAAATAAATCTTACCATATTCATATGTGTGTTTTGTTCTCTGCTGTAAAACCCTATATATAAAATTTGATATGTATCTGCCTCCATAAAATGGGGACAAAATAGTACCTAGACCACCATGTTGTTAGGAACATAAGCAAATACATTTAAAATGCAGGCTCCCAGAAGATATGGGCTATTATTATTATTATTAATGACTAAGGAAATACATAAATAAAGGGAAAGGAAGAAGTCCTAAAGAACTAGTCAAAAAGCTCAGTAGAAAGATCAAGAAGAGAATGATTCTAAGAAGATGCTGACTCAGAAGGGCACAGATCAAGCCAGCATCCAAAGAAATGTCTCGGGCCTGTGGCACCTTCCAAGGCCCCCTGCAACCATCTGCCCCTGGATTGAACCCGGCATCTGCTCACCACTTTTCTGCTACGAGTGAAGCAGGACCATCAGGAGCAGTGGGAGGAAGTGGCCATAAATCACAAAGTAGCTGTAACCCTGATCCAGATAAACCAGGAGCACATGACCCTAGAAAGTAGGTGTTCTAGATTCCTTTCTAAAACCCACAAGACACCAAAAAACCTAAAAGAGAGGCAAAATTCAGTAACACAGAGTTTTCTGAAGTATGATACAGGTGGCATGCGGGAAAAAAATATCCAATTGGGTTTTTAGGTTACACAGTTCTTTAGGCTAATTTTTGCAGAAATTCTATTGTGTAAATGCGCTGTGAAGCTCAGATGCAGATTCTGTGTGCCCCGTTTCCTAAGTACATTCAATTGGAGAAGCATGTTTTTAACAGAGTATCCAGGGACTGTAGCGTCTCTTAGAGCCTGGGGTTGAAGGAGAGCACCAACAGGTGTCACCTGGGGCACGCTAGCTGGTCCTCCTGGCCTTGTCTCCTCATCTGAACAATGAAGAGATTGGATCCGTGGTTCTGAGATGACTTCAAGTCAAATGCGCTGTGAGAAGCTGGCAAAGGCTACTAATCCTCTGCTTCTAGCATGACATATACTACACATCTGTGAGATGTTCATTCACTGAATTTCAGGGAATTAGGAATCTCATAACTGTAAGTGTTCTATGAGCTCTTCTACCTCCGAGACAGCGAAATTAGAAGACTACAGTGACGGATATCTACTGCTTCTCCCTGTCCAGCTTCTCTTGCCTTTCCTTTTGACAACAACTTACAGTTCGCCTAGGTGAAGCCACCTCTCAATCCACGTGTTTCAGAAAAAAATACCTGGGGAATGGGGAGGTGGGAGGTGGGCAGGAACCAACCCCTAACTCTGCAATTGGCTGTGTCACTCAAGCCCGACAAATCAAAGTGCTTCATTCACCTGGCCACAAAGAAGGGACCACAGAGAGACATAAGCCTGACATGTGTCTCCTCTGGGATTCATGTTGAGCTTCCAGTTGAAAGGAATGAAATTAAGGAAAAAGAAAAGTAAGGAAAGGCAGAGGGAGAAGAGAGGAGGAAAGGGGAAGGGGAAAAGGAAGGAAAGTCTTTCCATTGAGGCTACTAAGCTAGCAGAATGGAAGTCTTGTCCTAGCAGCCATCCCTGTCATTGCAATAAAGTTATTCCTGACAACATTGTCTGAATAATCTCTGAAGTCCATGTCTTCCCACCAAAATATCTCATTCACATGAGCCAATAAATATTCTCTTCTGTTTAAATTAACTTGCAACTGCAAGAGTGTTGAATAATTCAGATATCAATCTCAGCATTGCCAGGACTGCTGTGAGACTCAATTAAGAAGCCACAGTATAAATGCTGAGTCTAGATTCAGCAGAAAATAATTGTGGGAGACATTAATGGATGACTGTACACCCATGATTGCTGGTAGGTTCCAACTGTAGCGCTATGTGAACAGTGCACCTGGAAGGCCTTAGGGGCCTCAGACAATTTATTTCCCCTGCTACTTGCTGCCTGAAATGCCATCCTGGAGCACCTGGGATCTAAGTAAGAGGTAAAGAAGTCAAGAAGAGGTGTAGAAGGAGTTACAGTCTTCAGCAAATCTAATAGAGGCTATCAATTTTTCTTTGAAAAATAAGCAAAATATTTACATGCAATTTCAGAAGTTTACACATTCCCTGAAACCTCAAATTGACTCTCAGAATTTCATCCCTTCACTTCAGGGATATAGAAATTGTGGACTTTATTAATAAGAAAAGTGCAAGCTTCTCCAAAGTCTTTACATAGAAAAGAAGGAAAAATAGAGGCAACAGGAATGAAATAGGTACCTGATCCCCCACAAAGACCTTGGAGCTTAAACAACTAGCAGGGTTTGGTCTATTCCCTACTCCCCAGATGGTTGTTTTGGAAGTTGTTTTCCACCTCCTAGCCATGGAAGCCAGCTTAGCAAGAGCCGCACATCCTCTTCGTCAGATTTGAGATTAATCTGTGGCCTACAGTTTTGATTTCTGTTAAAAGTCTTCCCTGGAGAAAGAACACTTCAAAATCCAATCATTCATACTTCAACCTGAGAAGCATATCTTAAGAAGCATTAGAAACACTTTAATAAAAAGTAGATGGGACAGTTGTGACAACAGATGCCCTCCAGTCTGGCTGTGCCTGGGCCCACATGGTGGAAGAACTAGTTTCTTTTAAAAGCAATTGATTCTAACATTTTGAAATATTTTGCTAAATAATTGTTTTAAGCAGTTATGTTTTTCCCAATTGTGGGAGGTTTTCTAAAAAAAAGAAACAAGAAAGAAAAAAAAAGAAAAGAAAAAGAAATGCCAAGACCTCAAGAAACTACTAAAAGTTAGTAATAGCAAAGTTATATGTAGATAACTTGACAAATTGTTGCCTATTTTTCTTCATAATTATTTTTTTAATCAAAGCTGACCTCTCTCACCAAAGGCTAACTGTTCCATTCCCAGCCCCCAGGAGGCCTTTGACAATCCAGGCACTCCTGAGGCCTCCTACGCAACCCAGGACAAAGGCAAGGAAGGAGGTGGGCAACTGAGATCCTACAGTCTGCTACAACCCTCCCACTAAGCCCTCCTCTTGAGTAGGTTGCTCTTGTCCTAAAAGATGTGAGCTCTAGGCCCCATGCTATGAGGCTCAGATGAATCTGAGGAAAACACAAAGCAAGCCAGAGCCCTTGCCAAGAACAACAATGGTCTCCTGTGTGCCTCTTCCAGTCTCAGACAGACAGCAAATAATAGTTTACATTTCTGGACTCTTCCACATCCGGCAAAGTGCTTTTCTTTATCTTGTTGCTTGTTTGTTTGTTATACTTGGGACTCCACAGGGACAGCAACACATTAAATCTACTCCATAGCAACTGTATCTCTTATTTCAATGAAGCCTAAGTAATCAGCCTATCTCCCATGCAGGTGGAGACTGAAATTTAGGCTAGTTCCTCAAGTTCATTTCAGAGGGGCCAGGAGATGTGAATATTCTCAAATGTTTTCTACCATAAATTCTCAAAGTAAATTTGTTGCAAGAAATAAGATTTTTGTATTTAAAGCCTAGTTTAAATCTAGTTCATTTTGTTTCAGAAGACTTGCTTTGGTATCAAAGTCACTGAACTTAGTGTATTCAATAGGAAGTTCATTCAAGCATCTTTGGCAAAGGCCTGACACCATCAGCTTCATTTGATATAAGCATGTGGCAAAGATCTGGATACTAGGATCTGTGCTTTATGGATGACCTTATATGCTGGTTTAGCATCAGGCATATGGAGTAGACTTCACCAGAGTGTCACTCAGAAGGACGTGCAGGTTATATTTGATTTATGACCTTGGTTTTTACACCTTCATATGCTTCATAGAATCCTTTGAAGCTTCTCTTTGTTCCTTTACAGACCAGATCTTCATATCGCCTTTTGGCTCTGCTAATCTCTTGCCTCAGGACCCACCAAATCTTACCAAAGGGGCCTGGACTGTGAACTGTCTTCCGAGAAAGGGAGTTTTAGGACCTTGCACTGCCATAACGAGTTCAGTCTGTTACAAATCGTTCTGTGCCATGGAGATGTCAGGCGCCATCTGGCAGGATGTTGTTGCCTCTCCCTAGCAACTGCTCCCACATCCTTATCTCTGGTTACCTTGACTTCTTCCCTAGTTACCAGCACACCCCATCCCTAGCACACCTCTGACACCACCCTCATTGATTCTCAGCTTCCCCGGTGAACTCCTAGGGCCTCTTGAAAGTAGGTCCCACTGCTTTTCCTTCACAGACCGCAGACTGCCTGTCAGCCAAGCTGGTTTCGATCCTGCCAAGTCCACAGGATCTGTGAGTCAAAACCATCAGTTCTGGAACTTGAATTCAATGTTGAACAGTCCAATCCATCAATCCAGGGGATCTCTATCTTGGATACGCAGTGGACTCCTGGAAGCTTTCATTATTAATGTCCATTTACTAAGCCCAGGCATTCTGATTTAGTTGGCCTAGGGTAAAAAGGCATTTTTAAGCTCCACCTGTAATTCAAAGAAGCAGTCAGGGTTATGAATCACTGATCTTACCCGACAAATGCACAGTGATGAGTCCCCTTCCACATGCAAAAATTAATTCTCACTCAAAACTGTTTCAATAGACACAAGTAGTGATTACCCCACTGTAATGTATTCCTCTAGATTTTTGAATATTCTAATATTTAATAAACTATATTTAGAATATTTTATGAAAATCAACCTAATTTTTTTTATCTTCCGGGACAGCTCCAAAGAACTGCATCATCATTCACTGAATGTAGACGTTGTCTATGTGACTCCCTGGTTGAAGCTCATGCATCTTTCAAAACCATCATTCTTGTACGCCTCCAGAGTGCTATGTAAAACCCTGAAATAATCAGTTATATAATAAGAATGTCATTAACCATTTTTCCAATTAAACTTCCACCATTGTTCATCTAACCCTCCAACTCTTACTATTCCATGTGAGGCCCAGGTACTAACAGCATATTAGAAATGCAGACTCTGTGGTCCCAACCCAAACAAGGGACGCAGAATCTGGATTTCCAACTTGCCTCCAAAGAGAAGCCCTTGCTTGATTCAAATTTCAGATGCACTCCCCAGGAAAGTGCTTTTACCAATTTTAGGATGGAATAACTTTTTATAAGGCTCTTCTCATGTGACCTTAGCTCTATCCTTCACTGAATTTCCCTCCTTGAAAACAGCCCACCTCCAGCTGTCAGGGCAGTGTTCTTCTTGGTTATTTCGCCATTGGTAAAGCCCTCTTCTCTTATCTCTGCCTGAAAGCACCATTCCGATTTCTTAAAATCTCAATATAATCTCTCCTCTCAATGCCTTTGTAGATCTCTCCATCTCAGTGGTCTTGCATGTCTCTAATTTTAGAGCATTTATACACACTCCTCCAAGTTGAGCTGTTCCTATTTAATCAATTAACCCTATTATGTCTTCACTTTTTAAATAACTTTTGCCTTTTCTCCTCTCATGATGCATCACTTACCTGCTGTTGTACCTGTCATGCAGCTTAGCACATAGTACATTCAACAAATAGTGTTTGGCTTTGACTTAGATTTCTGATGGCAAACTATAACAATGAAAACAACTATAAATCTAAGTCCAGATACCCGTAAAAAAAATTACAATCTCAAAGCTTTGCTGGCATCAAAACTTCCAATATTCTGAACACATAAGTTGCAAACTAACATACTGTATAGATGCTGGACCATAAGTAGAGAAAATAAATACCAAAAATGAAAACAGACAACATAATTCCAGGTGTCATCTAACAATGTAAGTAAAAACATACCATATTATTGTTACTAAAGATAACTAATCAAATTAAGAATCTTGAACTGCCAACAGCTGCCCCTGACCAAACTCTATTAGCAGCCAATTCCAGGCCTAAGATGTGCAAACAAAAAGGACAAAGAGCTTCTGGATAGATTTGTTTCTACTAGTGGGTGGATAGTCCTTGTACTCATTTCATTCGCTCCTAGCTAAAATGCCCCCATGCATAGCAGCAAGAACATTCAGATGTTAACTCCTTTATTCATGCTTTTAATAGGTAATAAGTATTTATTGAGAATTGACTATTCATCCTGTAGTAGGCCCTGAAAATCTAAAGATGACCAACATGCTGTCCCTTTCATCAAGTTGTATATAGTCTCAGTGGGAATGGACACAAAAGGTCATTTAGCACAGTATAGAAAATAAGTACTAGGGTACTCCAGTGCAGTACTACAGTACTAGATTACTGCATTCCATCATAGTACTACAGTAGCACAGGATATCCATGCTGTTAGCAGGATACAGCAAAGATTGTCTGACTCTGTGTAGAAATCAAGGAGAGCTCTTTGGAGATGGTGACTCCTGATCCTAATGCCTGAGCTGAACCTTAGAGGAGGTAAAGACTAAGCTAAGTCAAAGATGAAAAACTGATATTTTAGTTAGTGATAAGCATATAAGGAAAGGAAAGACTTACCTGATATCATAATATGTGGAAGACGTCTATCTCAGTTACTTTTCTCTCATTGCTGGGACAAAATACCCAACACTCAAAATTAAGGAGAGAAAGATTTATTTAGCTCACAGTTCCCGGAGGTTTCAGTCCATACTTGGCTGGCTCCAAGGCAGAGAGGTACATGGCAGAGGGCAGGAGTTCATGGTGGCAGAAAACAGCAAATATCAAAGGGAGGAGCAGTGGCTATAGCAACTAGCAAGGCTCTTTCCCTTCCTTACATTGTATTCAGGCTATTCACCACAGGGCAGGTATAGCACTCACACCCATAATCCCAGAATTGAACCATGAATTAATCACAAATTCTAAAAGCCTGCTCCAATGACTGCATGAAGCTTTTGGGGGACAACTAGACACAAACCAGAACATTCCACTCCTGGCTCCCCAAAGACTCATGCACATCCTTTTATGCAAAAGACATTTTAGCTCATCTCTAAGAGTTATCAAAGTTTTAGTTACCAATGGTTACAGCATTGCTGAAAAGTCCAATTCCAAAGTCTCCTCTAAGATGTAAGGCAAGCTTGTATCTCTAAGCCCTTACACAAATGAAAAAAACAAAAGTTAAACACTTCTAACATTTAATGGCACAAGATAAACATTACTGCTCCGAAGGGTACAAACAGAGATACAAAGCATTGGGCCTAAAACAAGTCCAAAATCCAGAAAGGCAAACATTAAGTCCTATAGTTCCATGTGGAACATGGAAGCAATCTATGGCAAACTGTGAGCTTCATGTGGCTCCATCTCTATGACACTTTTAGTGGTAGCTCCCAAGGCTTTTCTCTTAGGCCAGCTTTGCTCCCTCCTTTTTCCTTAGATGATCCATATTCCTGGCTTTTCCAAACTTCTGAGGTCTCCACTGCACTGTAGGCTTCTCACTCACAGCTTTACACACTGCTCTCCCAGGGGCACACTGCCTGGCCTCCCAGGCCTTCTGAAATCTAGGTGGAAACCTTCTTTAACCTCAAAACTCTTGCATTTTACATGTACCTAAAGCCAGTGCCATGTGGATGATGCCAAGGTCTGCTGCCAGCTGTAGCAGTAGCCAGGTTTTCTTCTTTCTTGACCAGAGGAGTTGAGTGCCTGGATTGCTGAGCACTCTGATCCTGATTCTGAGGAATAAATTCTCTATGCTGCCACCATTCTAGAACCCAGTGTGGCCTCCACTACCATTCTGGAACATGGAACTCTGTGGTTTTCTCTTCAAAGTAAATTCTTTCACTTTTGCAGTTTTGAGGCTGTGAGGGGTGGAGATTTCTGCTTCTTGTGGTGCCCTCAGGCTGTCTTTCCTACTTTCTTATTCCTTCTGAACAATAGAGATCTTCTCAGCTCTATCTTTGCAGTCCACAGCTTCATTGGCACTTTCTTTGTGGCTAAACTCACATTTTAAATCATCCTGTTGGGTTCTTTGCTCCTAATTCTCAACATAAATCTGACTAAAAGCCTCCAACAATAGCCATGCCACTGCTTCAACATTCAACTGCCTTGAAATTTTTTCTGCCAGATTAACCAGTCATCCAAACTTAATCTCAGTCTCAGACAAAGTCTCTGGACATGAGCAAAACTCAAACTTTCTGTCAAGCCATAACACACATCATCTGGAGTCCAACAACCAATACAGTCTTTCTTTCTACCAGAAACCACCCCAGCCTGGTCTTTACAGGCAGGATTTCTACCAGCATGCTGCTCTTCTGAGCTCTGACCAGAATCTCTCATACAGAACAGTCAGAGGCATTCTAGCACTTCTCTTTCATGGACCATCTCCAAACCTTTCTTATCTATTCTCATAAGCCATTCCCAAAGGCACTTGAACCACATGGTCAAGTATAGTCACAGCAATGACCCCACTTCTTGGTACCAAATTCTGTCTCAGTTACTTTTCACTCTTTTCTGGGACAAAATACCTGATACCCAAAATTAAGGAAGGGAAGGATTTATTTAGCTCATAGTTAGTGGAGGTTTCAGTCCATACTCAGCTGGCTCCAAGACAGTGTGCCACATGGCAGAGGGCATCAGTCTATGAAGGCAGAAAACAGCAAAATACAAAGGAAAAATTGAGGAGCAGCAGTGGCAAAGCCAAGCCTTTCTCCTTTCCTCATATTGCCTTCAGGCTCTCTGCCCCAGGGTGAGTATAGCACTCACACCCGTAACCCCAGCATTGGATCATGAATTAATCACAAACTCTAGAAACCTGCCCCACTGCATGAGGCTTTGGGGGAACAACTAGACACAAACCATAACAGCACCTATGCCTTGTAGAACAGAGGACATAACGAGTTCTTCCATGGAAGTAGGACAATTTGCCAGTAGCTGAGCATGGGTTCAAAAGACCTGTGACTTTATCCTGAAAGAAAAAGGAGCATAGCCAGGTTTGAAATAATTATTCAAATTTCATAGATCTAATATGCACAGTCAGCTTTAACTCTACATGAACTACAACTACATTAAATGCAAAAGAATCATAGTTGACATGCCTCTTTAGACACAGATTAAAATATTTCATGAATCACTTTTATTGACAGGTAATGAAGGAAGTGATTCTAAGAATGCTTTCCAATGAAGATTCTATTTTCAAAAAACTATAATCCTATGGCATGGAACTATCTTTTAGGATAGTTAAGCTATGCCACTGTGTAATCAAGGTATAGCAGTAAAATGAAAAGAATATAAAAAAGTGCCAATGAAAGGCTATTTGAGGACAAGAGCCTGTTGTTTCTCATTCTTGGATAATGTCTTTACCAGCAAGCTGAATATTTTCTCAAATTACAACTCACAATGTCAGGAAAATTTATGTTTGTTGTTTCTTTATTCTTTACATTAATTTAAAATATTTTTAAGTGCTCGCTTCAGCAGCACATATACTAAAATTGGAACGATACACAGAAGATTAGCATGGCCCCTGCGCAAGGATGACACTCAAATTAGTGAAGCGTTCCATATTTTTTCACCATGCACTAAACTAAAGTCAAAATGGATTAAAGATCTAAACATTAAAGTAGAGACACTA
>NDGM010157634.1:0-15070 GCA_002564305.1 Octomys mimax | reverse complement strand
CAGTGGAATAAGCGCTTCCCTGGCAAGTGCAAGTGCCTGAGTTCAATCCCTGGTTCTGAAAAAGAAAAAGAAAACTATTGATTTTTAAAAAATTTTTTGGCGGTACCAGGTATCAAACTCAGGACCTTATACTCTCCAGGCAAGCACTTATTCCACAGAGCTATCTCCCCAGTCCCCAAAACCATATTGAAATAAATATATGTTAAAAACATATGAAACATGAAAACAATACTACAGCCTAAAAGACACTAAAAAGCAGTGAGGTTAATTCATATTTTTAGAAATTTAATTTTATTTTATTTTGAAGAGTAAAAACAGAGGCAAAACCAAATAGAAAGACAAAAACATGGTAGCACACAACAATACATATGTTGCATATTTTCAAAACAGGAATAGCTAATTAACAATGATTGCTATTTAACTATTTTTATCAAATTTGCTGCACAAATTAACAGATGTAGCTATGCAAGCTTGGGGAAAAATTGAAAGAGGTACTTGCTTTCAAGAAATTTTAAATTTTTTCTTATTTTTTTGTTTTCATTTGTTTAAAAATTAAATAACTTATAAGTCATTTGATATGGTACACATTTAAAGACCAAGATGAGAGATATTAAGCCATGGGCTTTGTGTTACACATTGCTGTCCTTGATGTAGTTCCTCAGATGAGGTTAAATTCAGACCTAAGAAATTTTATCTTGAGTATCTTCAGGGTGATTTTCAAACCACTTAAATGTTATCATTTCCTTATTTTAAAAGTAGAAAATGCTTTTGGATACATAAAAAAATAAGGAGGGGCCAGCAAGATAGCTGAGCCGACTAAAGCATCTGCTTAGGCAAGCTTAGGCAAACGCAAGGACCACGGCACCAGGTGCCATGCCAGCCTCGCCCCCAGGGTGGGCTGAGCCAGCAAAAAAGACCAAAAGAAAAAGAAAGTTAAGGAAAAATTCCTAAATTCCTAAAAGAAAATATTTTTTTCAGTTAGCATACCACCTAAATTTATGTACATAAAATAGTGTTTTCCTTTGACTTTGCTTTTGTGTGTGTTTTAAAATACATTTCTAAGTAAATATTAAGTTTTGCAAAATTTCACCATTTCTTTATTTTCAAAATTTACATTCAGACTGTATCATGAGAATACCACATAATGTATTTAGAAATATGGATTTCTGAATGAAATATTTAAAGGATTAGGTTTCACAGGCTTAAATTTGACCAGAATATGTGACACTTCTAAATATTGGTTTGGTGCAGTGAAACTAGCTTTTTATTTTCAACTTTATATGAACATATATGAATTTAGTTGTTCATCTCATTTTTAATGGATGTTTCCTCAAACTGTATTTTCACTAATTTCATATATTGTACAGTTTTTAAAGGCAAAAATATATTCATTCCTCAGCTTTTTTCTTTTGTTTTTATTATTACATTTATATTAAGAATATATCTAACCAAGAGGCCTGGGAGATGGCTCAATAGAATAAGCACTTCCCTGGCAAGCACACGGGCCTCAGTTCAATCCCTGCTTCTGTCAAAAAAGAAGAAAAAGAAAAGAAAAGAATGTATCTGACCAACACATGCATTCTTGCAATGAAAAATTGTACAAATTATCTTGACGAGAACAAGAAAACTAGATGAAAGACTGGAATAAGAGTTCTAAAGAAGTCATAGATAAACAGTCTAGAAGCACTGGGGAAAAAAAAAAAAAACAAAGAAACAAACCAGTTGATGTTAGTCATAAAAAAAAATTTTAAATAAAGTGATATCACCACTTAAACACTAGAAAGGCTAACACAAAATACTACCACATGTTAAGAGCCACTGTTGAGTGATGCATTACAGTGAGGGTGGGAGCATGAATCAACGTTTCTTGATAACATCAGTTGCTAGCATTTACCACATTTCAAAATATGCGTTCACATATTTTCTTTCATTTAGAAATTTCATGAATGCGAATTCATTTGAAATGCACATACTTATTTTTATTTATTTATTTATTATTTATTTTTGGCCAGCTCAGGCCCCCTGAGGGTGGTATGTGGTGCCTGGAGTGGAACCTCGGTCCCTGTTCCTGACTAAATTTGCCTAAGCAGGCGCTTTATCTTGCCGGCCCCGAAAAACACATATTTAAAAATATATGAACAAGGAAATTTGTAGAAGATATTTGAGGGTTGGGAATGCAGTTGTAGCACATGAACTGTGTCATAGTTGGTTCACATCGTTTTTGTTTTTGTTTTTATTTAGTACAGCATCTACAGGTCTAACTGCTAGATCAGACTCAGCCCCCAAAGCGCTGGGATTACAGGATTACAAGCACACGGGCCGCCACATCTAGTCTCAATCGCTGTGGACATGATATCCTAAAAATAAATAAATAAATAAATAAGATAAACATAGTCTCAATTGCTATCTCAGCGTGCCCCAGGGGCGGGGCCGGCCAGGCAGGCCCCGGGATCGAACCCTGCTGCTGTGCTCTGCCTATGCAGGTCCTTTTAATCCACTGAGCTATCCAGCCGGCCCTCACTACGTTTTTGTAATAATAAATTATTTCTGAAGTCAGCATGTTTTTATTTTGATAAGTGCTTGACAGCTGGTAATAAGCCATTGGGATATATGTACAGAACAAAATGAGCTTAATTTTTGACTGACACTTGTGTCACTCTTCATGATTCAATTCACAAGGAATTTATTCAAAATTAATTTAAATACAATTTGTGTAATTCACTAACTTAAAATTTGTACCATCCTTTCAGAGCAGCTTGTCACTTCTCAGTTATTATCTTCATCTTTTTCCTGTCTTTTGTTTTCTTTCTCTAGGCAAATATACCTGATTCTGAGTCACTTCTCTATGTGTAATTCATTATATATACAAAAAATGCTTATCCCATTTGAAGAAATTGACCTTCAGACTTGAGTTTTAACGAACTACTGTGCTATATTTAAGACCAATTTACTGTTTTGAATATATTATGATCAATTTTTATTCTTAAATCATCAAAATACAGTAAATTTTGAAAAATATTTCTCAACTGCAGTGGGGGACTTTTCAAAGAGAGAGTAAATTTTGTTCTGTCTCTCGCATATATTTTCAGCAAGTTTACCTTTTACAGCCAATTCTAGCCACTATATACTGGAGCTTCTTTTGCCTGAGAGCTATAAACTTTAATAGAGTCTCCAATACGGAGCTCGTATTATGACCAAGTAGGCCAAGGTGAGAAGCAGGAAAGCTAGACAGCCTAAATACAAAGACACCCGAACTGTCCTCACTATGCTTGGTTTTTTGGTTTTTTTAGTTCTTTTCTTTATCTTTTTCTTTTTTTTTATAAACTGGCAGCCAGAGGCAAAAAGCAAGAATGTTTAGAATTAAATTTTAGCAAAAACATGACATGACATGATGCAATTCAATGGTAGCAGTGGTTTGGGAACGCTTCGATCTGCAGGTCCTCCCTCCAGCTCCGTAGCAGACACTCATTTCATTTTGGAACTAACTCTGTATGACTTCAGGCTAAGAGATGAATCCGTAGAGTTCCTCCGTACTAAAAAATGCATTTAGAGTGAGTGATGTGAGAGAGGAGAGTGACTACTAAGGATTTTGAGCTCATGCGATCCACTTGCTTCAGATGTAGAATGCGGTGTTGCTGGGAAAGGTGCAGCGGGGCTGGTTTGGTTTGATTTTACTGGCATTATGCAAATTTGACTATCTTCAACATTCCACACGCTGAAAGCTTATTCTTACACATTTCAAATAAGACCTGCCTCTGAAACAATGGTACTCCTGAGCAAAAGTATAGGGTTTTTTATGATAAGAATTAATATTTTAAAAATTACTTCCAGAAAACTTCTGAAATATAAAAAATGATAGAAATTTCCTTCTCTTATTTTTCCATGCTGGGGTCGGAGCCTGAGCCTTGCGCATGTTGGGAACCTGTTCTATCAGTGAAGGTTGCCTCATTTACCTCATCCCCGGCAGCGTTTCTACCTGTAGGTTAGGGTATGCAAATGTGCGTGCAAATGTAAGACACACTCAGATTTTCTCAATTCATCTGAACTACGAGTGTTTCATACTTGTGTCATTATTTGTGATTCATATGAAAAAATAAACCTTTGGAAATCAATTTAATATGGACTAACACACTAATTTTGGTTCCTTTTTCAGTTCTGTTAATTTTATTTTTGTAAAATGATAAACACCCACTTGGCAAACACTCTGAAAAAATAATGCTTCAGAGCTGAATAAGTAAATGAAATCAGAAAGAGCACTTTATGGGAAGCGATTCTGACAAAAGCCAGACTGGATTTTATTGAAGAATAAATTAAATTTAAAGAACATGGACTTTACCCTAGAATTAGAATATATTATATAGTTTTCTTTTGAATTGATTTCCACTAAAAAAATTACCGGCATAAACGTGAACAACACAACACACTTCCTATGCTCATTACTCAGCTTCAACAACTAAAACCAAATTTCCTTTCTTGTTTTATCCAACTCCCTTCTTTCTATCCTGTTTTTATCTCCTAAAATATTTTAAAGATGTACTTGAACATGCTTCCAAACTATCACATTTCTAAATTAATTACAGAAAGAAACAAAAAGTGATCAAGATTTTATTTTCAAAGTAGTAGCAATGCTATCATCCAAGGAATAAAAATGCCATTAATTATTAAAGTGTTAGATTTCATATATTAAAATTTTCAATATGCTTAAATAACTTCTAATTTTTACTATATTTCAGTTAGGATTCAAGTCAGGTATACTAACTTTATTTTATTATGTTTCTAAGTCATGTTTAATTTGAAGCAATTATTTATTTAAATTTATTTATTAATCATTATCATTTTTCTTTTATCTTTTGGCACATCTAATTGAAAAATTAGATACTTTGTGAAATATCCCACACTCTGGATCTTTTTTTATCTTTTTTCCTTTCTTATTTTTATTTATATATTCCAAAATGGCTGTGGAAAAGATTTAGCTATTTTTAGAAGATTCTGACAGAATTGATTGTGTATTTATAGTTGCATGTGTATCTATCTTTACAATATTATGTATTTACTACTTTTATCAAGTAAACCAACTTGCTTAGTGCTCAGCAGTCTGTGCTTTGGGGTGGCCCAAGTTTTCACCCAGGATTTCAACCCAGATTTTTACACACACCATCTTGGAAGTATACAGATTATGTACCCTTGATGCCCCAGTGCATCAATGTTATTTGCAGTGTAAATTTTTGATCTTCTACAACTTTATTATTAATAAATAATAGAGACTTCATTTGTGTCTTCAGTTTAGAAATCTGTTGATTAGAACTTCCAGTTGGTGAATAAAGTTTAAATCAGGAAAATAAAGTAAAAGCATATTTACTAATTGAAAGAAACCCCTTTCATTTGGTCTTACAGTATTTTATATATTCACTGCTGGGTCTGAACCAATACAAATTCAAGATAAAGAAGTAATTTACTGTTTTATTCTTAAAACACAGTCTTTAAAATAATCTCCAGGTTTTGCCACTCTAAATACTATATACACACATACTATACACACATATGCTATACATGTGTATAGCATATTTATTTAATATAAGGCACTTAGGTATTTCTGAAAGCAAAATATTTTATTTAAATAAACAATCAATAAACTCATTGCAATCTCATAATTTCCTAATCTCTCTTTATGGTAAATCCTTTCGATGTGCTAACAATATCAATGTTCTTTGTGTTATAGTTATTTGCACACGCCTCAAACATTAAATATGTTTCTATTTAGTAAATGTAGGATATCTTCTGATCCAGAGAATCATGCGATCCATAAGCTGAGTAGCGTATATCTTGTGAGATGCATTACTTTTTTCACACTTTATCAAAGTTAGCAATTTTATCATGTTATGTACCTGTTTTTTCAAAGTTATAATTGTTTTCAGAAAATTTATGTTAGACATTCAGAACTAACTTCAAGAAACTGCACCAAGTTCCTCTGTTCTGTGATTCTCTCAGATTCTTTTATTTTTTTCTTTTTAAGATATATTTGGTTGTTGTGGGGTCTCACTACGCAGCTCAGGCTCATGGTGATCCTCCTGTTTTCAGCCTCCCCAGTGCTGGTGTGTGCCACCATGCCCAGACTCGGTCACTAGCTCAGCCCACCCAGGGGTGGGGTTGGCAAGGCATGTGGTACCAGGACAGAACCCTGGAACCTGCACTTGTCTAAGCAGGCACTTAGTCTTCTGAGCTATCATGCTGGCCCTTCTCTTGGATTCGTAATCACTTTCTTGTTTTATTACCATAGCACACTACACATATCTGTCTTAAATACTCTCATTTTGCTATGAAAAAGTTATTTACAAATATAACACTTCCTTCTAAAAAGCACTTACACCATTTATTTTTATTAAATATATGACACTTATCTAAAATATAAGTATATTTTTAAAATACTTTGAATTTGAAATGCAATATTATGAAACATTGTGGGCATTAGTTTTATAATGAACTTTCTTGAATGACTGAATTTTCATTCCTAGAATGCAAGCTGATGTGACTGGAGTATGTTATGTTCTTTTTTTTTTTTACATTTTAGGTATGATCCAAAAACAGACACATGGACAATGGTGGCTCCCTTGAGTATGCCCAGAGATGCTGTTGGTGTGTGTCTCCTCGGTGACAGGTTATATGCTGTTGGTGGCTATGATGGGCAGACATACCTCAACACGATGGAATCCTATGATCCACAAAGTAATGAGTGGACACAGGTGAGGCTACTATTAATACAACTTACTTTACATGCAAGATTGATTTTCTTTTGTAGGAAAATGAGAACATAAAAAGTAATCTATCTGGTCATATTACACTGAACCAAGAGTGATTGATTCATTCCAATGTGATTTTAAGTATCAAAAGTATTAAATAATATTTTGTGTAATTTCCTCTTATACGTTGAATATTTTAATAAATTTATATTAAAAGACTCATTCATGTTTCAATGGGATTTCCACTTTATTACAAATGATAATATGAAACCACAACAGAATTATAGTTAGTATCAGAAAAAGTAAAAATATAATAAGTTTCTTTAGAAAATCATAATATTAAGTAGGATATGTGGTTTCAGAAATAACCAGAATAAAAAAGATAGGAGTTGAAGAACTCAAGATTTCTCCCTGTCATTTCTGTTTGACAATGTGTATTTTCATTAAGAGAGATTTTTCCACTTATGCCTCTAAAAGCAAGGTTAATCATCACAGCTGTAACAGAAAGTAAAATGATTTGGTCCCAGTTTAGCTGAAAAATGCACAGCAAAGAGCTTAAATAACATGTTATGATATATCAAGCACTGATATCTTGTCAATCACATTGCCCCGGAAGTTACAAAACAAATAACTGACTTCTCTTAGGTCAGAAGTTATCTTTTGGATGTCAATCTAATTAGAGGCCCAAGATGTGTGTGCTCCATTCTGATTACGTAGCTGAGGAAAGTGTGTTGGTTTCGTGTGTTGGAGAAGGAAGCAAGGATGAAGGCAGGTGAACCTAACTATAGTGGAGCACACCTTATGCTGCATAGCCACTAGGTCTTGCTCATTGCAGAGGGAATGGATACAGTCCCAGACTTTTATCCTTACATATAAGCGATCCTTGCTTCATAAATTTCTCAATAGTGATAATATTTATTTCTTTAGTGAGAAACCTTAGGAGACCATTGTGTAAATAAGAAAGTTATTTCCATCCGAGTGCAGTAACATGCCAAAATTGTGCTCAGTTGAAGTAGATTGATAGCAACAGGTGCAGCAGTGAGTGGGTGGTTTCAACTTTGATGACAGAAATGGGCTAAAATCTATCTGGAGAACATGGAAAGTGATTGAAGAAAGTCTATGTGAAGCATTTGTTTTTGTTTTTGTTTTTCTTTTTTCTTTTTCTTCTTTTTTTAATTTTTTAATTTTTTTATTTTTAGGGAAGGCTCTACAGGGTGTTCAGAGTCTCACTACTAGGTTGGACTTGTAGTGATCCACCTGTTTACAGCCTCCCACAAGCTGGGATTACAGGTGCATGCCACCAGCCCAGTCTCAATTGCCATCTCAGTGTGCCCTGGAGGTGGGACCGACAAGGCAGGCCTGGGAATTGAACCCCCCACACACACACTGAGCCTGCTTGCAGGCAATTTAATCCCCTGAGCTATTTGGCCACTCCTCCCAAGCGTTTGGATTTTTAAATATGCAGAACTTTCTCAATTGTGTCAGCTTTCTTATGTATTTAGAAACATTACCTAGGCTAATTTTGAAACACAAAGCATATCTAAAAGTTGGCTAAGATACTTGTATAAGGAACTGACCTCCAAAAGAAAAATGTTGGAATTCAATAAAACAATGTACATTTAGATGAGGAAAGAAAGCAGGATGAATTGAGAAGAGGAGAAAAACTAGACAAATCCAGTTGTGATTGTTTTTGTGCATTTTGTAGCTGTGACAGAAACATTTCTGTCTAAAGAGCAGAAGATATAAAAATGCAACAATTGGTTCGTATATTGTTTTAATAAAATTTTAGACAATAAAGTATGATTTTTGAGTCTCTAATGTTTCCAAATGGGATGTTATATGGATTAATGATTATTGATTTGCTAAAAATCATCTTAGTTCGCTGGTATGTATTATAGATGTGGCACTTATACTAATGAACATTAAATAAAAGATTTTATGGGTATATAATAAATGATGTAGCATAATATCTTCATTACATATTTATCATAAAGAACCACTATGCTTATTGTTCCTCTAAAATGGAAATAAAAATAATGTATGTAGCAATAACAGGTTAAAACCTTCTAAAGGCGATTTCCCCTCATTTTTGTTTATTATACTCTCTTGGATCATATAGTATCTTACAAACAGCAAAAGAGTAATGAAAATGTTTATAACAACTTGATTTTAGTACATAAACATTAATTTTAAATCTCTTAACTTACCTTAAGGTTTTACTTCTGTACACTTTCATTGTTTATACTTTTAAGACTCTCATGAGACTCTCAGCAGATTCATACAAAAACCTCTTTAAAACTTTTAGTGTTTGAGCCTATTGTAAAGATTCCTCATGTATATTAAATAATTTCTGAAAGTTTAGCACCATTTACCCTGTAAAAGGATGTAACTGATTACTAAACCAATGTGTCCTTGACCCCTACAATTGTGTATCAATAAAATAAATGTTGAAATAATATTTAAAAAGCCTCTGATATGTACAATTGGAAAACTCTCCAAATTGTCTAGATACGGAAATAATGTAACTTATTTGGGAGCAATTGTCCTATGTATGTATCATTGCTTTTTACAAAGAACACATACATATGTTTGTATGTTCATGTGTATATGAGTATGTGTTTTAAATAAATTTATCTTTATCATTTAGCATTAGAATTATTTAAAGCACCTGCAAGCAGGCCAAGGGACTGGGGGTTCAATCCCTGGGCCTGCTGTGCTGGCCCCACCCGCAGGGCAGGCTGAGAAGGCAACTGAGCCTGGGCGTGGTGGCGCGCACCTGTAATCCCAGCTCTCAGGAGGCTGTAAACAGGCAGATCACTACGAGTCCAACCTAATAATGAGACCTGAACACTCTGTAGACCTTTCCCTAAAAAATATACAAAACAAACAAACAAACATTGGAACTAGTGAACTTAATTTGAAAGTGTAATAATGTACTGTAAGACAGAAAAATAACTATTTTATTTCATTTCCACTAGCCCAGGTAAAATTCTCACTTTTGCGTGCTGTCTTGATGTCCTCTTATGTTGTACTGCTCTGTCCATCAGCAGGCTGTGTGGGGTCCCAGACAGTGTGTCATCTAGTAGTTTTCCAAACCCTAGAAGAGTTTTGGTTGTGTGGTCAACATATGTGTATAATTCTCACATAAATTAATTGAGAATATTGTGAGAACTAAGACTAGTTGATAGCGACTGAGTGTATTGAATATATGATGTGACTGAGCATAAAATAAATATTGTGACTGAATTTCAAACAAGCCCGGGGAAAAAGCAACACATGCTGTTGGTTTTATCTGATTGGTTCTATGGCCAGGCTTTGCAAGCTATCATATTATTGTTGCTGGAATATACAAACTCTGAAGGGTGAACAAGTGAGGATTATAACCAATAAATTAGGTTGGGCCTTGGAGTGAAAAACATATTCTCTCTTAAGGGTTTAAAATGTGTATGTAGCAAATACTCAGAGTTTAAACCACTATAATAAATTCTTTGTTAAAGAAATATTTAGTACTATGATAGAACCCAAGTATAAAGAGATAGAGAAAAGTTTCTTCAAGCAATATGTTGAATGAGGCTTGACAAATGAATAATAGCTAGGCAGATAAGATGATAGGGAGGAATTTGGACTTATAAGCAGCACTAACAAGAGAGGAAAGAACACCTGGCATGTTCCATTAAGCAAGAATTAAGTGATGTGCAGCAAGTTTTGATAATAAACAGTTTTATACTATATTTGGTCAGAAATCATGTTGAAGAGCCTCAACTTTAAGACCTAGAGGAATTAATGAGGATTAAGCAGGTAAAAGAAAAAGAATTGTGTTTCAAAATGATTGAACATGATAGAATGTAAAAAATAATTAGGAGAAACATTGGAGAATAACATTAAGAGGATTTGTTATCAATGTACTCAAGATTCAGTAACCTAGACTAAAACTACAGGAATGAGAGAAGTGCTATTCATTTAAATGGTTTGATGATAATTCAAATGCAAAGTTGAGTGAATTAAAACAAAGGGTCATGGAGAGCTTTATATTTTTCTTGACACCTTAATAGAAAGTTGTGTTATTCATGGGTATGTGAAATATGGTACAAATAACACTTATTTTCTTTCATTGAAAGGACTAATTCACACACATACACACACAGGCTTATATAGATGAAGGAAAAGATGGTTGGAGATATAGCTAATACCGATATAGATGATATATAGGTGTAGATAATATAGATATAGATAACATATGTATATAAACATAGATACAGAAAAATATAGAAAGATATGAATACAAAGTGAAACTACTCAAACTCTATGAAATCCGGCACATAGTGTGCTTCAGTATCAATTGAATATCAGGTTTCAGAGAAGAAATTTTTAACAATACAGTTACTCAGTAGTACCACTATTTCTAATGACTAGTAGGCTTTATTTTGTATGACCCTTTCAGATGGTTCAGATATGAATCAACACAAAAGCAATTAGATAATGAATGAAAGAAAATGATAAGCGTGTAAGTGCATTCTTAACATAGAAGAAATTATCAACATATTCCCAGGTCTTTATTAGCTCCTTATAAGCAATACACTTCTAAGGAAGAATGTGATGTTACATCAAATTTTCTATTACAGACTATATAAGAAAATTAATAATATATATATATAAATTCTCACCAAATATAGGATATGCAACAATAAATATATATTAAATGAACTGGAAGATAATAAGAGGTAATTTCTGTACTTAGAAAATGAAAACATGTCCTTCATGAAGGAGTAAGATAACATATGTAACTGACATCTTTTATTCTTAGCTCATATTTTATTCACTTTCTGTACAATTTGAAATAATATTTCATAATATCTAGTCTGCCCTGATATCTTTAGAAAACCATAATAAAAGTTGATATCAAAAACTTAAAATGTTAGCTATGTTCTAAAAAATAAATTGCCATTATAAACGCTAAAAATTATTTTAATGTATCTGAACACCTTTCTATTCAATGTTTCATAATTTACAATTTTCATGTGAATTATTTTATAAGATAAAAATTAATAATCCATAAATAAATTGTCATTGCAGTCTACCAGAAAATAGCGATGTGACTGATTTGCACTTCTTTATCTGGAATGACTGAATAAAGCATTTAATTCAACATAATATCTAGAAAAAATTAGTTCAAAATGATTGAAATAAGTGTAAGGGCTTTTTCTCCTAACATATACTGTATGCTGTTACTATGAAATAACTTCACAAACATGTTTATGAGAACATCAGAATAAATATTATTTGGAACCTTCTGTAGCAGGTTCCTTTCACTACAAGTCTGTTTCATTTTCTTCAATGAAAATGTCTTAAGTGATTGTAGGTTTTATAATTTTTACTATACAAATTATTGCTTTTAAATTACCATTTTAGTGTTTATTTCTGTTGTAATACTTCTAGCTGAAATGACAAAATGAAAGCATATTTTTATTTATATGAAGTTGTTTAAATTATATTTTGCAAATTAATTATGAGAGCAACTTTGTCTTAAGATGTGTCTCATCTCTTTCAACAGATGGCTTCCTTGAATATTGGAAGAGCTGGTGCATGTGTGGTAGTCATCAAGCAACCTTGACTTATATTTATTTTATTCGGAGGGATTTTATTTGCCGCAGTGGTTATTTTTATATCATATGGCAAGAATGAGAACTGTCTGACATAAAAAAAAATTTCAAGAGTGAGGATTCCTATAAATTTACCTAATAATGAAAGAAAAAGGCAAAATATGGAACAGAATTATAGGAAAGAAGAAAATGTCGAACTGGTAGAGGACTGTATCTGGCCATGTGTTAGTTCAGGAATTGTTATTGGTAATTTGTTTTGTATTGTTAGTAATCAAGAACTAGAGTTACCAAAGGCTTGTTTATCTTGAGCAGTTGAAAGGAGAGACCAGTATTTGTGACATGGATAATTTCAAAACAAATCATCCAATTGCTTACCATCTGTGGCAATATCATAAATGTTGTCAAGAGTAGAAGATATGTCATGTCACAAAATCTGATTAATTTAATGTTTCCTAATCAAATGTAGTCATACCAGGAAACAGTCATGTTTTATTAAAAGAAATCCGCTTCTTCCTCATTCTCCTGAGCTGTGAGAACAATTAGAGAAACAGATTCATATTTGGCTCCTGCATTCAGAAAAGAAAGCTTCCTGATAATCAAAGCTGCATATTTCATCAGAAAGGATGAAAAATTTTATTGCAACCATCTCCACAATCTGAAACTCGTGAACTCACAGAATTGTTTCCATTAGCTTTGCCATTTTGGTTTGTATTTTCAGTGCACTGAGCCAAAGAATCGAAATCATCATTCCCTTCAGTTGAGTTCAATGTAAGCATGGACATTAGCTGTTCATAAGCATATATATATATATATATATATATATATATATATATATTGCATGTTGAAGTCCTTTAGAATTTCATTCTTAAGAATCCTAGAATTCTGAAGGAAAATACATGTCCCCTTACGTCGGAGTGCTCACAGTTGTCACTATTGGGAAGGCAGCCTTCAGACTCTCATTCCCCACTTCTCACACTGTTAATTGATATGTACTTTATTTTAAACATGTTTGTAACTGTCTGTAACATAATTGAGAAACATTAGCTGATATTCTTAATAAAAAGACCCATGTAAATTTTGAATACAATTAATAAACAATAGAGCATTTGCTTTTATCAGTGTATCTTTCTTCAATAAATTTTAATTTATTTTCAAGTTGACTATTGACAAAGTATACTCTAAATCAAGAAATTTATTTTTCATTGCATTCAGTATTATAAAAATACATGTTTTAATCAAAGTATAATCTCTTTTCATCCCCAATATAATACCATGTTGACATCAAGTGGAATTTTAATCATTGTTTTCTTTTGTAGCTGCTCACTTGAGGCCAAGAGCATTAGCTCCTAGAGAAGTCGTATTGTACAATAAATTGAAAATTGTGCCCAAGTTTAAAAAGCAACTGAATCCCTCTTTTGAAATAAATGTAAACCATAAAACTGCTTTACTGTGTGTAATGAAAAATTCTTGAAATCCAACACCAAGGAAATATTAATAACGGTGGGGGACTCAAACAAATATTAAAAAATCTGGAATTTTCCCAAACGTACATTTGGTCAAATTTATTTCTCTCATTTTATTTCAGAAAAATTATGCCATTATGAAAGGCTAAGGTGGTATCACTGCTTATTATATTACATTGCCCATTTTTAATTTCTTATTTTAGTGTTCTCACTAACTACAAAAATTACAAAGGACAAAAGATTGAAATGCATGCCTTGAAACTATTAGACAAGTTGAAGGAAGAATAGAGGTCATAGTTGAGGACACTTCCGTGGGCAAGGATTTCTTGGAGAAGGCTGAAACACCAAAACCAAAAGCAAAATAGAAAATGAGATTACATCAAACCAAGAAGTTTTTTTACAACAAAGGAAACAATCACCAAAAAGGAAGAGACAGCCTTCAGCAATGGAGAAAATATTTCTAAGGTACACGTCTGACAAGGGCATTTAGGATACAAGACAGTCAAAGAGCTCAATAACAAAATTTCAAATATCTTGATTTTGAAAATGGCCAGTAAGAGCTGGAGAGATAGCTCAGTAGAATAAACGCCTGCCTGGCAAATGCAGGGCCCTGAGTTCAATCCCTGCTACTGCCAAAAAAATAAATAAATTAAATAAATAAATAGAAATGGACAGTAAAACAGATATTTCATAATAGAATACACATACATACAGACAACTCACATGTAAAAATATGTACAATATCAGTAACCATCAGGAAATGCAAATCAGAACTATAGTAAATTTTTTATAGCTGAGTAATACTCCATTATATAAAAGCACCACATGCTTTTTATTCATTCTTCAGTTTATTTATTCCTTCATTTTTTTCCAATATTTATCATGACAAATTGTGCTGCTATAAACATGGGTACACATGTATCACTGTGGTATGATGTTTTCAGTTCTTCTGAAGAAAAGAGAAGAAAGTTATAGATATATATATATATATATATATATATATATATATATATAAAACGTGCTGATATCTGGTAATCTTTGAGGACAACAATATTCAAAATAATAACCGCTGAATTCCTATCACCTTGTTTAGTGAAATTCTGTATCTTTTTTTTTTTATTTTAGGAAAGGGTCTACAAGGTGTTCAGGGTCTCACTACTAGATCTGACTCTTTTTTTTTCATTTCATTTATTTATTTAGTTTTTCTGGTTTTATATTAGTACTTTTATTTATTTTTTAATTTACTTAAGTCTATTGGTACAATGTAGGC
>NDGM010157567.1:0-13177 GCA_002564305.1 Octomys mimax | reverse complement strand
CCCCGCCCCCTGGTGGGCTGAGCTGGCCACACACACACACACACACACACACTAAATAAAAATTAAAAAAAATTAAAAAGAATGATGTGCTGTAATTTTTTTAAAAATCCTGCAAAGTTCTACATTGTTTATTTCTGGGATTTTCCATTTAGTATTTTCTGACTGATTGACTGACCTCAGGTAACTGAAACTGCAAATGAGGACCAGGGAAGGAGTGGGAGTCACTTAAGAGGCAGCGTTTCTGAGAAGGAATCTGAAGGCCTGAGAGCCCCATGTTGGGTCATCACTCCTGGTAGGCAGGCTACCTTCGCCTCATCATCTGTACTGAGAGCTGTTTAAAAACAATAGGTCCTACATCTCCTGAAGAACTCAAAATTTGTTTTATAAAGCAACACATTCTTGTTGTAGAGAAGAACAAGCAAGGCTCCCATGTTGGTCACTTTCTCGTTGTTGGGACAAAATACCCAACACCCACAGTGTAAAGGAAAAGATATTTGCTTGGCCTCCTGGCTTTTAGAGCTTTCGGCCCCTAGTTAGTTGGCTCCAAGGCAAAAACAGCATGTCAATAGTCACCAGGTGGATGCATGACTATAATCCTAGTATTCCAAAGGCTGAGGCAGGAGGATCCCTTGAAGTTCAAGGCCAGAATGGGCTATGTAATGAATTCAAGACCAGCCTGAACACTGAACACTAAAAAATAAACAGAAGGAAAAAACATATGACAAGGTGACATAGCAGAGGAGAGCTGCTCACTACATGCTGACCAGGAAGTAGAGCACATGAAGGAGGAGCCAGGGCAGAGATTTGCTGTAATGGTTTGTGTCTAGATGCTCCCCCACAAAGCCTCACACAGTTATTAAAGTGGGGGAGGGTAACTTTTCAGAGGTGGCTGGATCTGCAGCATGGTGCCGGGATTAAGGGTGTGTGATTACTAAATCAGTCCACTGCTGGATTTGGCATAGATCTGTCTAGGATTAAAGGTGTGAGTGCTACACCCTCCCCCCCAGGATGGGTAGCTTGCATACAATGGAAGGGGCAGAAGGAGGCTCATCTTTACCCTTGCCTACATTGCTACCTTCTGCCTGCCATGAACTGTTTCTCCTCTGTGATACTCACCTGCCAGGCCACCCCACCTGGAGCCACCTGAATATGGACTGAAATCTCAACTACCTATAAGCCAAGTACATCTTTCCTCTTTTAACTTGGACATTAGGCATTTTGTCTCAGGAATGAGAAGAGTCACTAAAACAGAATTTAGGACCAGAGAAGTGGGGTCATTGTTGTTACCGTGCCTGGCCATGTTGTTTAGGAGCCTTTGGAACTGGCTTGTGGGAAGGAGAAGAGTTAGGAAGGGCCCAGAAATCTGGCTGAAAAAGTTAAGCTGTGCTACCTTAGGCTATACTGTATGGAAGATTCTGGTCAACGGTCAGAGGACCAGAAGGCTGATAGAAATCCTACTGGTAAAGACCAGGCTCAGGAGGTTTCTGCTGGGAAGAAAAACTACATTGGCTGTTGGATTCCAGATAATGTGTATTACACCTTGGAAGAAAGTCTATCTACATTTTGCTTATGTCCAGAGACTTTGCCTAAGACTGAGATTAAGGGTGGCAGACTAAGTTTGCTGAAAAAATTCAAGGCAGTCTAATGTAGAGGTAGTGGCCTGGCCACTGTCAGTGTAGATCTTTCTTGAGGATCAAGAGCAAAGAGCCCAGAAGAACAATTTAAAGCACTGTGAGTTTGGCCAGAAAGGAGACACCCATAAAGCTATGAGCTGAAAAGATAGAGCAGAGGAGATTCTGATTGCTGAGAAGGAACAGGAAAATAGAGAAGCTCGCCTGAGGGCATCACAAGAAGCAGCAAGACTCCACCCTTGGTAGCTTCAAAATTGCAAAAGTGAAAGACTTTGTTTTGTGAAGAAAGCCCCAAAGCACCATGTTCCACAATGGTGGCCATCAAGGGAAGTTATTCCTCAGAATGGCTTATAGACACTCAACATCTATAGCTCAGAGAGAAAGAGGTCTGGTGACTGCTCCAGATGGTGACTGACCTCAGTGTCATCCACAGGCTGCTGGTTTTAGGTGTGTGAAGAATGCAAGAGTTTTGAGGAAAGGAAGGCTTTCACCTGATTTCAGAAGAAGGCCTGGGGGGTTAGGGAGAGTACCCCTAAAAGGACAGTGTGCTAAGCTGTGAGTGTGATGCTCAAGGTGCAGTAGAAATCCCAGAAACTTGGAGAAACCATAAACATTGATTATCTGGGGGAAACTGCAAGGAGGGAGCAAAGCCAGGCCAAGAGAGAAACTGTGGGAGCTATAATTACTGGCCGTGCCATAGGGGCAGAGCTACCCAAATTCTGGAGTGCACATCTTAGCTCAGATTCCCTCAGATGCTGAACATAGACTTATAGGATTTCATGTTTGCCATGCTGGATTTTTGGTCTTACTTTGCTCCCACTCCTTGACATCCCTCTATTTGTAACTTGTTTCATTGAGTGTTGAAAGTGTTTTTCATTTGTACATGATGATTTTTCACATCATTGGCATTCTTCAACAGGATACCTTTAGTAGTTAACTGATATCCCATTCCATTTTATTGAACATAAATGTCCCTTCTAGGTTTTGCAGTGGCACAGAATATAAGAAACACTAGGAATAGAAAGGGCAGGGGCAGAGAGATACTTTCCCAGCTGCCTCATACTGACTGTGTGTTCCTGGTCAGTAGAAATCCTTTGTCGGAATTTCCAAAATGGAAAAAGTAGTGCCTACCTTAGAGAGCACTAACCCTGATGTGTCAACTTTATTGGCTTAAGAAAAGCCTATTAGTTTAGCAAATCAGTGTGTCTGGGTGGGTGGGGAGTCATGGGCTTTGGTGGTATGTATGGTCCCTTTCCTCTCTAGCACTATTCCCCGACTCTACTTCCCACCCCTCACGAATTAAGTAGCTTGCTACCCTAGCCTGGGAGCATGCTGATGACCATGGACAGAATCTCCTGCAACCTGAGGTAAAGGAAACCCCTCTTCTTTTTTGTGTATCAGGCCTTGTGTCTCAGTGACAGAAAGCTGTACAATATGGGGAAAAGAATGGGTGCATGCTATGCGTGTTTCCTGTCACTTCCTACCCATAGCAAATGAAAAACCAGTTGAATTCCTGCTTATCTTCCTCTTTCCCTGGGCTTTTCAAATTCTTTACTATCAAGGAGTTCCCAGGTACCTGGAACATTTTCCTGGGTACCTTCTAACGTGCCAATGGGTTTTAAAAGCCCAGCCTGTGTTTGCTTGGAGTGACTCTTTGGGGTCACATTCTTGCCAAGTAACCCCAGGATTCTGTTCTCTGCCTCTCATACCCTTCAGTGGTAGGGAAAGAGAAATGGAAGCCTCTTTCAGCTGAGGAACAGACTGCCCTGGTGCGATTTCCCTCTGTTACCGCCTCTGCGCTCTGCTGTGGGTTCAGCAGTATGCAATAGAAAGAAGCCACTCTTGTGGCTTTTTGTGTGAGGGGAGTGGATTGCTGTCTCTTGGTTCTGGGTTCTCTCTCTCCTTGGCTGGAGCATCTGCTTTAGCTGCTGCCCTCGCTCTCATCAGGCAAGTACAAACTGTGTAATTTGCCTTCCATTGTTTTGACAAGGGACATGATTTGTATACAGCAGCATCACATAATGTCCCTATTTATGGCAGCCTCTCTCATCCAGAGGTAGGACTGAGGAGGAGGGAACTTCAAGCCTATCTTCTGACCCAGAAACCCCTTCTTGTTTCTCAGCAACTGTCTTCCCCCACGTCTCTTCCTGACTTAGGGGAGGGACAGTGCAGAGAGGTCTGTAGCATTTGTAATCTGTGATGTATTGTTTGTACTTATTAAACCTTATGACTGTGTGTCCTCTGGAATCTGATGGCTCTTTTGTATACAATGAGAAATTATATTGCATTGTGAAGAAATAGTTAATTCTGGATTTTTTTTTTAAATGAGATTTTGAAGGAGAGAAAAACTGGCTCCAAGTCACAGTGACATTTGAGTCACTGAGGCGGGTGGAATTGTGAGGGTACATTCTCACCTGTGTTATTCTGTGGCACCAACAAGTTTAAGTAATTGTTATAGGGTGGGATGGTGAGCTTATGTAGCAAATGTTTGCTAAGCATCTACGTATGTCAGGCAGCACTGGGGACTAGGAAGATGGAAGAAACCAAATGTGAACACAACCCTGAACCAGGTCGCAGTGACTGGAAAGAGGAGGAACGAGTTGTCTCGGTTACTTTTCTCTCATTGCTGGGACAAAGTATCCAACACCCAATATGAAGGAAGGAAAGGTTTATTTAGCTCATAGTTAGTGGAGGTTTCAGTCCATGCTCTGCTGGCTCCAAGGCAGAGTGGCACATGGAAGAGGGCAGTAATTCATGGTGGCAGAAAACAGCAAAACAGCAAGAGCAAATGGGAGGAGTAGCGGCAACAGTGGCTATAGAGACCAAATCCGTCTCCTTCATGTTGCATTCAGGCTGGCTGCCCCAAGCTGGGTGTAGCACTTACACCCCTAATCCCAGCAGCATTTACACCCATAATCCCAGCAGCACTCATATCCATAATCCTGAATTAACCACAAAGTCTAGAAGTTGACCCCATGACTGTATGAGGCATGGGGGGCACTAGACACACACCATCACATGAGTAAATGATTCTAATAAGGTACAGTGGCAATATCAACCAAGTGCTTTAGCCCCCTGAGACTTGGGTAGGAGGATCTACTAAGGTACCATGGCACTCACCCACAGACGTTGACCTTTTAGGGAGATCTTTGAGGGCAAGGAGCTTGTCAGACACAGCATGTTGGGAAGCCATCACGGCAGGAGTACAGTGTCACCTGGGAGGGAGGGAGATGACTTTGCTTTGTAGGACAGAGGGGCAGGGTGCAGGGGTATGGTGTGAGAAGAACAGATACACAGGAAAGGAGAGAGCAGTTTTTAGGAACCAAAATCCCACATCAGCCACTGCTCCTGGGAGCCCGAGAACTATTTTATTTTCACAGGAAAATAATTCCTGAACTCTTAACTACCCTGAAGTGCTGAACCCAGTCAGGCACTTTGCTGTTTTCCTTTTCCTGAATTCACTGGGCCCAGAGTTCAAACAGCCTCACGCTGGCCACTGGCACCTCTGCCATTAGCTGCAGTAGCCTCCGGCTGTTTTGGTCCTTAAAGCATAGGCAGAAACAACACCCCTAGATGGATACATCTCCATATTCATGAGTAACGAATATGGCCCTCCAGTTGGCTCAGCACGTATCTGCCAGGCAGAACAGATTCCAGGAGTCTACACCCTCTGAGTACCAACTCCTTAAATAAGGGTACACCCCAGCATGTTACCTGGATCCTTAGATGCTCACATATGGCAAATGCAAAGGATGCAGTGCGTGGAAAAAGGGAATTACTCTAATTAGGATGCCTGCCATTTCTATTAGTTACATTTCTGTGGCTCTAACCTTATTCACACATATTAACTTACTTAATCCTCTTAATACTTCTTTGAATGCTGTCCTAACTTTCATTCACAGATGCTGAAGCTAAGATCCAGAAGGATGGCCTCATTTGCTCAAGTTTTCATAGCTAGTGGATGGAATCTGAGCAGGGGCATCTTGATTCCCAGAATTTGTTCTTTTAGTCCCACCAACGATGCCTCTGTGCAACTCTTCAGCATCACAATCTACTTCCTTCAGAGATAGTCACTGTAGGGATTGGGCTCTAGAACAGCTGGTCCTGATCGGATCCCATCCATGGGTAGCAAGCTTATCGTGTGCTCTCTCTCCACTTGAGTCCCAGACTGACTGGGCTTTTGGGGTAAGAACACTTGAGCTCTGTTCTTACCACTTTGCTCTGTGCTCCACACCTGTGACTGTGCTCAGTGTCTGAACAACCGTCCAGCTCCCGGGGTAGCCATCCTTCTCCCACCCTTGCAGCCAGGGTTGTGCGCTCCTGGCCTGCAGAAGGGGGAGCCTGTGGCAAATGAGGCTCACTGGAGTGGCCCAGGGACCAGCAGGGGACATGGCTCGCGTGCTCCCATCTGCAGAGCAGCACCCAAAACTCTGCCTTTTGGAGCCATTGAGACACCACACTCCCCTCTCTAGATCCAGGCTTTACCTTCCAGGCAAGGTCTGAGCATGCTTACCGTCGCTGTTCCTGCTTTTTAAAAAGAATTAAAAAAAAATTCCAATCATCATCACTTTTCTGTGCAAGGTCTTTAAAGAGCAGATAGAAAGCATTCAGAGCGCAATATATATTTTCCTTCTGTACGTGGTGTTTATTTAAATGCAGATACCCTGGCTTCCCATGTAGAGTTGCAAGCAATACCTTTCAATTTAAATGTTAATAGGAGTATAAACTTCGAAATCAAAATTTTTCCATGAGGGGGAACTGCTTTTTCTGCCTCTATTGAATGGTTCTTCTTGCCTCCTCCAACTTGCCTCATTACCCACCTCCCTCTGCCTGCTCCTTTCCGCCACACTGAGCTAAATCCCAAAGATTTAGAACGCGCCTTTCTCATTTCAGAAATTAGAATGTTAAATGTTAGGGTCACGCAGAGCAGAAAATGGACTCAAACCCAACAGAAATCATGAGATGATTTTTTTGTTTGTTTGTTTTATCTTGGTCTGTGACTGTAGAGTCACAGTTAGCACTCAGGGCTCTTTCCAGGAGGACTATCCTTAGAATAGCTTAGTATGGTAGTTGTCTAGGGTCTGAGGGGAGTGAGGGTTTCTTGGCCTCCCCTTCCCTCCTATTTTTCTTCCCCTTCCTCTTTTCCATTTCTTTCCTTTTTCCTTTTCTGCTCCTTTTCCTTCCCTTCCCTTCCCTTCCCTTCCCTTTCCACTTTCCTTTCCTTCTCTCCCTCCCTTCCCTTCTTTCTTTCATGCCATCTAAGGAGGAAGAAAGAGAAGCTGTGTAAATTCCTGAGTACAAAATACTGCTGTGGGCACCATGGGAGATCTGGAAGAATTGGACAGAGCCTCTTAGTCCTGAAGTGAGAAACCAATAAGTCCAGGCAGCTGGCAGACGGCAGTGCCATCTGCACGTGGCCATACCACAGGCAGAGCAGTCGTTGGGACTGAGGTGAGAACAGAAGAAAGTAGAAATTTAAAACGAAGGAGATAATATAATGCAATGGCTTGGTGTTCACGTACGGGGGCATGACCTTCCTTGGGCCTCGTAGGCCAAGTTTTCAGTATGAAGGTGATATCTGGCATCATCCTCCTTTTGTTTCTCTCCTTCACATCATGACCTTATGGTGGTCTGCTGTGTGGGTCCTATAAGCCACCTTAGGTCCTTTTGGAATGTGGTGAGGACCACTCATACAGAAATTAGAGTTCAATTTATAATAAAAATCTCATAGTTTTGATTCTGTGATTTCAGGGTATTGCTTCTGTTCCCACAGCTAGTCCTTTTTTAATAAGACTTTGTTTTTACTTCATAAAGGCACTATCTTCCTGTCCTTATCTCTCTGGGGATGGTAATCACTTTGGATTATGTTTCTCTTCTCCCTGAAGTTCACTTCCCCATATTATCCCTCCCCCACCTTGGGATGGTGTGGAGATGGCTTTCTCAGATGTGTGGAGATTGCTCATCTGCTTCTGTGTAAAAGTGGAGTGCTAAAGAGCTAGCTAGCTGGGGATGCTGAGTCAGTGAGGGGACCCATGTCACCTTAGGGCTTCATTGGAGAGTGGCCCAAGGGACTAGTCATAGGAAGAGAAAGCCTTCTCCCTCTAAGCTGCGGGCAAAGGCCTGGCATCCAGCTCATGGCGCCTGAGGAGAGGAGGGCTGGGGTCTTCCTGGGGAGGCTGAACAGCAGTCACCCTGTCAGTGTGTGGCACCCTAACCCTGAGGGTGCTGGCTGGCCCTCAACCCATCAGCCCCTTCTTGAGCACTCTGTCTTGTGTTCCTTGGGTGGGGAGCAAGGGTGTCCCTCAATGTCATGGAGTGGGCAGGGACTAGGAATCTAGCACTTTCTGGGGCTCCTTGCTCCAGAGTCTTGTTTGCCCTCTGTCCCTTCACGCATAATTGTGCAAGTGGGTCTTGGGGCCCCTGGTGCGGCCTCTGGGCTGGTTCTGGCACTGTCTGTCTCACGGTCTGTCAGCGCCACGGCTCCCAGTCTTCTTGCTCTTGTTATCACTGCTTTTCCCTTTTCCCCATCCTTGTGTATTTGTCTTTTATTAAAAAAATAGCCAAATTTAAACTACAGCTCTGGCTTGTTGGAAGGAAGAAATACTAGATACATTGGTTCAATCTGGCATCATAACCTAATAGCTCTTTAATTCCATTATTCATTTTCTCATACAACTCAATAACGCAGTTGTTAACTACTCCTCTAGTTCACTGGCTTGGAGACTGTCAGTGTAACTTACCATCTTTGGATCTTGCTTGCTTCATCTGTAAAATAGGAATATTCCTATCCCACATGTCTTATGACCACACCTGAGCTGCCGTGTAAGGACACACAAGCCAGCGTGTCATGCACAGCTCCCGCAAAGTCAGACCCACGGGGCCTTGGCAGCCTCCTCCCAGGTCAGGGACAACTCACAGGCAGGACCTCAGCTTCCATCCCCACTCCCAGGCCAGTGACCTAGCTCAGCCCCTCTTCTCTTTGCCAAGCCCTTTGGGAAACAGGGCAGAGGCGCTGATCACAAGGGTTCTGAGCGGTGCCCCAGGGGACAAGTGTCTGCCTGGAACACTTGGAAGAGGAAGAGTTCTCCCCACTCACCTGCCTTTCTACATGTGTATGCGTGCGCACTTGTGCTGTCTTCTAAGCAAAACACTTTGCTTGCATCTTCCAACAATAGTTGCCCTCCTTTCTTTTCTGCTTTGGTTTCTTGCCTACCTTACTTTGCCATCCATCTGTGGCCAAGGTGGACTCACCCAAAGTGACCCATTGTTCATGTAAGTCCATAGACCGCACCTTTGCTCCTGTGCTGGGAGTTGGGGGTCCTTCAGTGCACAAGACCAGGTGCAAGTCCCAGTTCAACAGAGGCGCTCAGGGGGATCGTGTGTCTCAGCTGCTGCTGTGGGTGGGGCAGGCAGGACTACCTCAGCCCCACTGGAAAACCCTCCTGCCCCAAGAAGGGGAGGGCCAGAAGGGATATGCCTGTGGCAGCCTCCTGGCACCTCCTGCAATAGAGCATGTGAACCTCCCAAAGGGAAACTATCCTATGCTTTTCTTGCCTTCTCAGCTCCTACTTTCCCTTCAAGATGGTAGGGAGAAAAGCATGGAACTCAAAGAGTATCCGATTTCCAGGAATTCACCCAGATAGGCTTATGGGTCCTCTGGTACCTTCCCCTGGCAGCAGCTCCGGTCCTGTTCACTCAAGTCCCTTGTGATGGACAAGAAGGGGACTCAGGGCAGGACTGCTGGCAGTGAGAGTATCTGGGGAAAAGAGAGGGACACACCAGCCATGGGTGGTTCAACAAAAGTAGGACTGGCCTATGGGCAGGAGTGGCCTCTTCTTTCCTTCCCCTCACTGCAAGCTGGCTGTGGCTGCTGCTCAGGAAGCTTGGCTGGGGCATTAGTATTGGGATTGGACGATGCTTTTGACAGCGCCTCTCCTGACTCATTTGGGTGACATGGGCAATCAGCACAGAGCTGCGTGGTAATTAGGCATCCCAGGCTGTTTGCAGAAGCGATTATGATGAGCCTTGCTTCTACCTGGCCTGGGCGGCGTTGCTGGGCAAGCTGGGCAGGGCAGAGACCTGTGGGGCAGATCTCCAGCTCCCCGAGCACTGCTGCCTCTGTGACTCTGGCTGTCTGCTTCCTCATCAGCAGGGAAGGTCGGCCACTGTCCTTCCTCTGTGCCTGCCCCTCCCCTGCCCAGCCAGGTTTCTCCCTGGATTGACTGTCTGGTGGTCCAACTCACTACAAAGAAACCAGATCTCTGGACAAGAAGGGCAGCAGCCACACTGTGGTGAGGTCCTTTAGTTGGCTCTGCATGGTCTCCAGTAGGGATGGCTGCAGTGAGAGAGGAACAGAGGGCCCGGCCCACTTGTCCACAAGGCACGCAGACCCACAGGTGTTCCCTGCAGAAAGCCCAGGCATTCTTTCTTTGGAATAAGATGAGAATGTGCTTGTGGGGCAGCACCCTGTGGCTCACGTGGGGTGGTGACACCCTCCTTTCCTCCTCACTCATCACCATGTGTGGAAAGAAAAGATGCCCCTGGGGTCGTCCAGTGGGCTGGGGCTGGTGCTGGTGCAGTGGGCTTGGGGACGGGTGGAGGGCGTGGCCAGCGTGATGGGGGCAGGGAGCAAGAGGAAAGGAAAGGAGAGCTTGCAGGTGATCCAGGCTAGGGAGGGAGTGTGGACAGCTCCGCCAGCCTCCTCCCAACGCAGAACTACAGGAACCACGAGGAAGTGGGCTGAGCAAGACACTGAGTGGCCGCCAGCCCAGGCGGCAGCTCTGCCCCCTCTCATCTGCCCTTCTGGGCAGCCCCCTTCGTCTTCAAGCCACTGCAGGCTCTGTCTGATGGGTTCTGAGCAGGGCAGCACAGAAAGCCCAGCCAGCCCTTCCCTCACAACTGACTTTGCCGAAAGCCCGCCACACCAGCCTGCTTCCCTAGGTCTCTCCACCCTGAGAGTGTGGCTACTGCTGGGGCTGGCCGGGCCAGCCTGGGTTCCTGTTCTACTGCTTACTAGCTCCGCGGCTTCTAGCAAGTTGCTCCATTTTGCAGGGAGGAATAAAAACAGTTCCTGTCCCCCAGGGATGACATGGATGCATGGGGAGGCTGGCACTTGCTGGCGCAGGTGAGGTGCACCAGTACACTGTGGTGAGCTCTCCCTAAGCAAACCCTGCTGGCCTGGCATGCCATGCACAGGAGGACAGAGTGGCCATGGGGGTGTCTTTCTTCTGCCCAGGGTGTTTGGCAGCAGGAGCCTGTCTGAAAAAGAGCGTTTGCCATCCTACCCCAGGGCTAGGGTGTGTGGGTCCTGAGTCTCAGCCTCTGATGCTCACCACTGCCACCTGCTTCCCCACAGACCTGCGCAGAATGACGGCCGGCTTCATGGGCATGGCAGTGGCCATCATCCTCTTCGGCTGGATCATCGGTGTGCTGGGTTGCTGCTGGGACCGGGGCCTTATGCAGTATGTGGCGGGGCTTCTCTTCCTCATGGGAGGTAAGGCTACGGGTTCGACGATGGGATGCGGGTGGAGGGCCTGGCTACTGGAGCCCTGGGAGAGTGGTGAGAAGGCACAGCAGGTAGGAAAATAAGACATGGTGCTCACCCGCTGGGATCTGACCGGCTGCTGGGGAAGAGAGAATCTAGGGCCAGGAGATTTGTTCTATGGCAGTTGGAGAGCTCAGACCTACGGGGTAGTGAGCCCAGGAAGTGCTGGAATATTTACATACCTGGGCCCTGGGCCTTTGTGTGGGGCAAGGAGGGAGGTGCTTCCTGGGCAGCTAGCATCCCAACCACAGGCCTATGCTCACCCTCAACTATGGCTCTTCCTTATTCAAAATAAGATAGCAGTGGGGATGGGTCTAGACCCTCTTGTCTCTGTCTCATTTTCTTTACCATTACGGTGGCCGTGGTGCCTACCTGGTGGCCTTAACAGGAGTTGTACATAAGGAGAACTGACTAGCTAAGTGGATAAGGTCCCGGCCATTGGCAGAGAAAGTCCCTCCTTCTGCTGTGCCTCTTCTTTCCTTTCAGAGCTAGAATACACTTTGTGGTCTCAGACCAGAGCTGCAGGTTTGGGTGCTCGGAGAAAGGTAGAAGGATGATTTGTGCGGAGCTTGCTAGGTGGGGAAGTAGGGCTTGGACGGAGGAAATTAAGCTAGGGAAAGACAGGAAGTGGCAACTAGACATGGGAAGAAATGTCAACTTCCGGCTCCTGAGCAAACGCCCAGCTCAGGTCCCTTTTGTGAGCAGCCAGCCTCTAGGTTTCTGAGCAGAGGTGCAGGTGGAGATCAGGCTGGTGCCAAAGGAGCCTTGGCCCTCTCCATGCACAGAGATCCCTGAGGTCTGGGCAGCCTTTTGTAGGATTGACTTGGGGTCTGCAGGCTCCCTGTGTTTCCTTGAAGTGCATCTCTTTGGTACTCAGACAAGCAGGGACTTTCCAAGAAGCTATCAAGTTCTCCGGCATCAGGATCCAGATGGACTATGCCACAGCTGCCTCTGCGGGCCACCCCTGCAAACAGGGCAGAGGTTAGAGGTTGGAGGGGATGTGTGTGGTGGCTCTTCCTCCAATCTCTGGTCTCCTACAGAGATACAGGCTATAGAAGCCAGCCACACTCACCTTCTCTGTGCGACTTTCCCTTCAGTGAAATGGGATCCACCTAGCCCACCATTCCCATGCTATGTTTTTGTGGTAGAATTGTTTCTGCCTCCTCCTCCTCCTCCACAAGCCAACCTGACTGGGACCCCAAAATGTACAAAGAGAAAAGAGGTGCGGCTCCGTTTGGAGTGAGGCTTCTCTAAGTCGCCTTTGGAGCCACAAGGAAAGTTCTAGCAGATGGACTTTGCCTGTGGCTCTGGAGAGGTCTCCTAGGACATGGAGAAAAGCTGAGCAAACAGGCCTGGGCAGAGCAGGAATCCGGGAGCCCTGGGGCCGCCTCTTTTTGATCTCCATCCCTTTCCTGGCATTGGCAGCTCCTGGGCGCCTGCTGTGCTCACTGTGCCTTCTGGGCAGGCAGGCACCAGGCTCAGGCCCTGCCCAGGTGCTAAGTCCAGGAACATTGGATGTTTCGAGAGCCTCCTTCCTTCTGCACCGCTTCAGCCAGCTTGCAGATGTGGAGCCAGCACAGTGTTGGCTGGCTTGTCCTCCCCATGCTCCGCGTGCCTGACGTGGGAGAGGCCAGAGTTGAGTGACAGTGGCTGGGCCAACAACTGTGGCTGCTGTGTGGTCACCAGTCACCTCCTGCTCACCTGAGACCTTGAGGGGTGACAGCCCCGCCCCTACTGCTGGCCTCCTCCCTGAGGCTGGGGCTCTGGGCTCAGTGAGGACCCTGCAGCCTTCACCCATGCTAAAAGAATGAGAACCTTGTTTTCTGCTTGTCCCAGTGGTGGGCTTTAGCTGCTGCCCATGAGGGCCACCTGGAGGGCTTTGGTGGCAAAACAAGGCTACTCTCATCTCCGCTGCCCCTCTGCAGGCCAAGCCAGGCATCTAGGGTGATCTTCAAATTCAGATAGCCAAGAACTAGGGAGATTTTTTTTTTTTTTTTTTTTT
>NDGM010157541.1:0-11774 GCA_002564305.1 Octomys mimax | reverse complement strand
TTGGGAGGCTGAAAACAGGAGAATCACTATGAGTCTGATCTATGTAGTGAGACACTGTAGACCTTGTACCAAATACAAAAAAAAAAAAGAATAGATTAGCAGTTTACACATTGAACATGCTGCATTTAGTGTCAGTGGCTTGTTGACACATAAAGTCCTACATTGCATTGCTGAAAGAGTCTACACAGGTTGAGCCCAAGAACCACCTGCTGCTCAGTTTAGATGAGGGCATGAGACCTGGAGAGGGGAAATAGCAAACTCAAAGTCCTTGAGCTAGTTCTATGGCTGGGACTAGAGCCCAGATTGTAGATTCACAGTCCGTTCTTAACTCCTACTCTTTGGCGTTTGATATTCAGCCAGCACAAAAGCATAGAGCAAAGCTATGCCTATAATTAATTACTCTCAAGTCATTAACAGGAAGATGATTTCACTACTGCTCTCCTCCCCGTCCCTTCACATTTATTTCTTGGAAGCCTCTCTGTAGGCATCTCACCGAGGATAGGGTGCTCCAGGCTGAGCCCTGACTTCCAGCCATGATTCTTGACATTCTTTTGATGCACATTTCCAGAGTGTCTACCCACTAAGTGCCTGCTCTGCAGGATGTTTTGTCCTATACACCCAAAGGCAAAGCTGGGACAGAAATGGGAAAGTGAAGTGCGGGGTCAGCAGACTGGATGATCAGCAGCAGGGCAAAAGCCAGTGCTCTGAGAAAGGCTTGGAGCTACACCTGGAAGGTGAATGTGGTCTGAAACTCCAGAGATATTAGTTAGCTTAAAGGCGCAAGCTGGCCAGACCTCACGCCTCCCTTGTGAGGAGCTATGTGCATGTGTACTGCACAGGTATGTGGAAGTGACAAAACTTTGAAAAGGGGAAACTTACAGTAGCTTATTTATTGTCTTAGTTTACAATGACCCAGTCCCCTAAGTCTGAGCCAGAGTTTGATTCTTATGGGTTAGTTCAGTCTTCCTGTCATGACATAGTAGCTCAGCCAAAAAAAATTGCATGCTCACTCCTCTGACTAGGTCTTAGGGCAATAAGAGAAAGCTCTGTGTTTCTTGCTCAATTAGGCAGGTGGCATGAGCCAGTGAGGGGTAGCAGTTAGGACACTACCTGAGATCTGCATCGTAATCCCCAAGTGAAGGATAGTTGCCCCCAAAAGGGAGGATGCACAACAGATTGAATAGTGAATATCCTCTAGGCCCTGCCCTTGCAACTCCAATTCTGGTCCTCAGGCCAGTAGCCTCAGCAGCGCTGAGGAGCTTGGGAAAAGGGCACAATCCTTCCAGAGCTACTGAGCCGGGCTCTGCATTTATCGAGATCCTCCGGTGACTCCTATGTGCACTGAAGACTGAGAAGCCCTGGCCTGTATCATTAGGATAACAATAAGCTCAGCAGCCTGGAACATTTATTCAGTGCTCATTGTTTCTGGGCGTTCTGCTACATGTTTCAACAGTTTTGCTGCAGAAATATGGAATCCTGTGAATTCCCGCAAGCTGGAGTCAGGGAAACTGCTCAGGGACCCCTGAGGTGATTTAGAATTTCAAGTCAGGTCGAAGAAGGTGTTACAGGGTTCTGGGCCATGAAGCACGAAAGGCTAGGTAGCTCAAATTCTTTAAGTGGGTAAATTTAGCTTGTAGAGTGAGTCAGTTCTTTGGGAATGAAGGCCAAACCCCCAAATATAAAAAGGCTGAGTATTAACATAATATTGGATGTTCTAGCCAGTGCAATAAGGAAAGAAAAGAAAAATAATAGGCACACATCATAAGCAGTGAGTTTAAACTGAAAACTGTCCCAATTTACAATTGACATAGTATTCTACTGTCACAGTAGAAAATCTCAAGGAATCAACATAATCAAAACCAAACTCCTAGAACTAAAAAGGGATTTCAGTTGTAGGATACAGTGTGACCACTGTAGCTTCTTTGAAAAGTAAATCAGGAGGAGCCAGGGAAATAGCTCCATGCCACAATCATCGTTCTGGCAAGAACAAAGTGCTAAGTTCAATGGCCTGTATTGCATGCTGGAATTGGGCATGGTAATGCATGCCTGTAATTCCAGCGCTAGGGAGGCTGAGCCAGGAAGATCACTACAAGTCCGAGCTGTGTACTGAGACCCTATATCAAAAAAAATTTTTTTAAAAAGACAGAGAGAGAAAGGAAAAGGAATCAGGAGCTGGGGAGATAGCTCAGTGGAATAAATATTTGTCTGGCAATTGCAAGGTCCTGAGTTATGTTCCTAGGTACCACCAAAAAAAAAAAAAAAAAAACAAAGAAAGAAAGAAAAGTAATCAGAAATTTCACCTAACCTCACCACAAATATGTTGTGATATTTTATCATTCCAAATTTTCACATGAACTTAAACCAAAGTTCACGAGAATTAATACCGTTGCCCAGGGTTACACAGCTTCGAGGAGTCAGTCAGCAATCTAACCTGCCTCTACTCAGAGCTCATTTCCTTAACTATTTGCAGCAGTTTTTAGTTAATCTTTGTTTTGCACAGAAACAGAAAAAGTTTTCATTAAGCGACATTGTATCACATTACTAAAGTGTTTCAAAGAGCTAATGGACAAAGAGGATTACAATAAGATCTGCCTCATGAAGGCTACTCTTAAAAAGAAAAAAAAATGATTGAAATATCAGATTCATATGCCTGTTCTTGCCTCCAAAAGCACTACACCACTTGCTATTGCCAAGAAAATTGAATCGTGGGACATTGGAGCTGAAAGATGCCCAGGATCATTTAATCTTACTTTCTTCAATTTATAAACAGGGAAACAGGATCACACTGTGTGGTCACTAAATCCCCACTTCCAGCCCCGTGTTCTTTCTGTGCCTGCTGTCTGTGTACGTGCCAAAACGTAAGGCACCACTAGGTTTCCCACTGGTATGTTTAAACAGCGCCTGGAATAGAGTGTCCTAGTAGCCTAAAAGCTCTTCTATATGCTAAGCAGAAATTCTGCGTTCCTCTCACTTCCCCATTCTCCCCACCCCATCAGTCCGGGTTTGTCTCTCTGGAGACACACTCAGACATTCTTCAGACATTCCAATTTTAAAGCCAGGAAAATATCTGAGTTTGGGATATAAATTCAACTGTCTTGTGCCTCCCATGTGATCATTTCCTCATAACTTCTGCAACTTTAATTTATGCTGTATAATGACAGCTCATTCTGCTTTTCTATGGCCCAACTAATGTTTCCTGGGTCTCAAGTGATCGGCTCAATTCAATCTGACCCAGTTGGCCTTTAAGTAAGGCAAACCAGAACATCAGCTCCTTTCAGGAGATGCAATACACATGAGGACCCCCCAAGCAATATTTATTTTTTCAAAATTGCAAAATGAACAAAGCTCCAGATGCCTGAAATGCAGGCATTACTTGGGAGAGGGATGTTTGTGGGGGCTGGCCCTCTCTTGTACAAGTTCATTTTCCATTGCTCTCTGCACTCAATCTGTGCTGATGAATGTCACATGAAGTGTCTTACCAAGTGGCACCGTCTATCTCCATATTCGTGTACATACAGGCCTTTGGAAGTCTGTCGTTAGGCTGTAAATGTGTTCCATTGGCATTCAAGGCACAGAAACCTTAGCTTGGTTGCAGAATCTAGATGTCTGTGCAGAAGCAAATGAGGATGTCATCTGGCAACGGAAACCTCCATCCTAAAACACCTTTTACGTACAGGATCTCTAAGAAGTAACCATTAGGCCCACTCTTCCTTACTCCCACCCTCACTTCCATCAGCAGCCCAGGAAATGAGAGATAATGGGATCGAGGTGAGGTGAAACATTTTACCCTTTCTAATTGTTTTCTTTTTCAGGTATTTATTACAGACTCTACAAGGTCTCACTACACAGATCAGACACGTAGTGATCCTTCCTGTTTTTCAGCCTCACAAATGCTAGGATTACAGGAGCATGCCTCCACGCCCAGTCTCATTCCCCGTCTCAACCCAGGCCCCTGTGTCTGCCTAAGTCGGCGCTTTAATCCACTGAGCTATCTGGCAGCCTGGGTAATTGTTTTCTAATTCTTCCCTCTCCCTAGTCACTTCCTCCCTTCAAAAAGAAAAAAAAACAAAAAACCACTTTCTTTCTACTTGCTTCTTAACCTCTTGAAGCGTGCTTTCTGACCATTCCTTTGACCAACTCCATCTCTTAATTGACCCATCGTAGCTGGAATATAAAACCCAAGGTTGTTTTCCTACCCCTCATCTTTCCAGGTACTCACGAAGCTTCTGATACTACTGCCAATGCACCCTTTCCTGGAGCGCTTCTGTGAGCTTCTAGAGTTCTTCCTTTCATCTCCCAGGCCATATTCCTTTAGTTTCGTTGTTTCCTCTTCTGCTGCATCCAATGTGCCTGTGCTCGTAAGTCCTCAGCACTCTCACCTTCTGCTCAGCTGTACGAGTCTCTTACAGGGGCTGGGCATATAGCTCAGTGGCACAAGTGCCTGGTTGGCAAGTGCAAGGGTCTGAGTTTGATTCCAAACACACACAAAGAGTCTTCTAGGTGTAGATAACTTAGATTTCCTAATCACTGGCCCACTAATTTTTAATGAACTCTAAACTCAGGCCTATTGAGCATTTCTGTCAGGATCTCACATTAACATACCCAACTCAACATATTCAAAAACATACTCAATCTGTCTCTGAAATCTGATAGTTCCACTATGTTAGTTTGCTCATACCAAATTCCTATAAGGGACTGAGGAATGAAACCCCCGGTGTCTACCACATCTATTTTGCACATTGCAACCACTGTCAGGCTGCAAGGTCTATAATAGGTCCCCTCCATTCTGTCGTCACTGCCACTGCCTTTGTTTTCAAATCTAGATTATACACCAAAAGCCTCTTGGTAGTCATTTAATCTCAAATGTTTTATCCATGCCTTTTACAATAGGGATCATTAGTTACCACTGTCACCTTGTCATTGCTCTACTCCAATGTCTTCAATTCCCCACTGCCCATCTCAAGTGATAGAGAGCTCTTTCTGTAAATCTAGCAAGCAAATATTTTTGATTTTTATGGGCGATATGGCTTCTGTCACAACTACCCAACTCCGCTGCTGTACCATGAAAACAGCCATAGACAATTTGTAAACTTATGAGCCTGGTGGTGTTACACAATTTTATTTGCAGACAGCTGGATGTGGCCCAAAGGCCACAGTTTGCCTGCCCTTGCTCTAGTAAGAATAAATTTACTTTCCAGGAATTTGCCACTAGCAGTCCACCATAAATTTATAGCTATTACTTCCCAACATAAACTGCTTTCTAAATAAATTGTAAATACATCAAAGTTCCCTGAATATACTTTCCCAACCCCATGCTGTTCACTCTATTGGCCATGTTCTTCCCGTCTCCTCTCCATCCCAGGAGGCGTTAGGCTGTGAAACACGGCATGAGCTGTTTGACTTGAAGGTCAGAAATCAAAGAACATTCATAGAAACAAGTATCATTTGTGAAGCTCACAGGTCTTGATTATAAAAAGTGCCCACTTTAAAATCTAAAGTCAGCACTGCTCATCACCCCCAAATATTTGATCTGGTGATTTAATTCATGCATCATGGAAGTAGGATAGAAAGTGACGTACTTAGCATTAAGCTCCCCAATGACATTAACCTATGGAAGGTAGTGGTCAAAATAAGAGGCACTTTGCCCTCAGGTGAAATGTAACAATGGTATACTATTTTCTACACTGTGAATTCTCTTTGCCTTTTCCTCTTGGTTGTGTTCTCAGTTGTCTTTATTTTATGAATGAATATACTATCATTTATTCTAGGAATATCACAAGTGGATGAAAATATGAGGATCATTGTGAATTACAAAAATGGAAGTCTGTCTTTGTTAATATACTTACATATATAATTTCACCTAACAAATTTTCAAAACTACCTGTGAAGAAAAAAATACTTATTTTTGCTTATTTCTACCAAAAAAATACCAAATTCAGTATGAAATTCTACTATCCTACCTAGTATTCATTGAAAAGAAGATCCATTCAAGACATATGACTTTGAAAAGATTTCCATCCCATCAGTCTGTTTATTTAGAGAGCAAAAAACTATTGCATCCACAATGAACACACACTAGAAGTCCTTGAATGGCAAAATTGATAAACTGTTCTCTGTTTCTATCGGATTTCCCTAGATTATCTGAGTGCTTATTTCATTATTAAATTAGGAAAAAATGACATACCTTACATGTCTAATATTAATATCAATTATTGGCTTGCTCATATGGAACAAATACAGATGTTTATTTTAAGCATTTCTGTGAAATCTTTTAAATCTGTGTAAGAAACACTACCAGGGAGGGCTAGTGGAAGAGCGCCTGCTTAGCGTGCAAAAGGCTCTGCATTCAAACTTCAGCAACCGAAAGTTGCAAACACCATGGTAGACCCACTGCTCTTAAACTGAAATAGCCTTGATGGCACAAGGAAAATATGGAGTTTATTAAATTGATTCAAATTATGTACATCCCAGCAGCACATTAGCCAGGATTTAAAAAAAATTCCAGATGGAAAGATCTTTGAAATAAAGCCTACAGCCAAATATATTACAAACAAACTTCAGGAGAGAATGCAGGACTGTCTAGAAGCAAAATAACACTGCTACCTGGAGGTTTCTCTGGTTCAATTTTTCCAATTACTGCTCTAAGAAGAACGTGGAGGGAGGAAGGATGAATGGCCAGGCCTAGACATTAGGGCAGGATATCTATGAGACCTTTACCAAGCATCCACACAATAAAAGAAACTAGGTTCAATAGATCATTTAGAAAAATGCATCCCCAGAGCCTGCTGGTGTATCTCAAACACTCTTGACAGCATGGCCCACTGAACCACTATTGGTAGTAATAGCCTTTTGGTCTCCACCAGCTTTGTTTTCCATGCAACTCCTGACTACAGGGCACCGCAGTTTAGGAATTTTGGAGTCAAGCAATGCGCTCTCCCTGGCAGACACTGCTCTATACCTTGGCCATCACTGTGTGCAACTGATGTATAGACTCAATCAATACTGCTAGTTTTGCTTCAACTTCTTTAAGGCAATCGACTGTATTAATACAAACTTTCTGAATGAAGGTGGCTCTTCAACTGGATTTTACTGGCTTTTCGGGAATGTCAATCATGCTCTAAGTAGCTGTCCCTGTTTTTAATGATGAACAGAATTGTGGCAAAACTAATTAAATAATGAGCATTTTCAAAGTATTCATTTCATCCCATTTGAGAATTGCATGAGGTAAAGCTACTCTTCGTTTCCCAGATGAGAACCAATTGCCCTTATGATGACCTGATTTGGTAATGTCTGTTTGGAAGTTCAGCAACTCCATGCAGAGGATGGAAAGGCTTGAAAGGTTACCAGGAATGGTGACAGGGGAATCCTATCCAAGCTGCTGGGAGAGGGCGCCACAGTAGCTAGGGAATATCTATAACCAGTGGGCAAGAAAACCTCGTTCATCCCAGCAGAGAACATCAAGGCACTGAGGGATTAGATGGAAAATTTGCAGAGAAGGTTAAAGCAAAGGATTACTTAAAGCTAAAAGGAAGCAGAGGGCTCTTTCCCATTTTATTCGTGGACTTTTTTGAAAGGTGCATCTTTCTAAGGGTGACTTTTGATCTCAGGGAGCAAAGAGAGAGTGATGGTAGAAGATTGGATTCCCAAGACTGGCCATAAGCTCGAAAGAAAAAAAAAGAGAGAAACATGTGGTTTCCTTTAAAACATTCTGGCTCATCAAGGAGGAGAAGCAAATGCTATCTGGGGGAAAAGCATGCTTTAGGGCTGAAAAACACGCTTAGATAGACCGCCTCCTGCTGGTGCTCAGCTCCTGTAAACCTGAGTGTGAGTGTCACATGAGGACTGCCGCAAACATAAGGAGACATCCCTCCCTAACCACCCGTATTAACACTCTGGAAAGTTCTACCCTAAACTGTATCCTTGTGACCGGCAAAGCCGTCTACTCAGCTAGGCTGTAACCAACAAAGAAATCAATGTTCAGAAAGAAAAAAGTTACAATAATTTAATCATAATACTAATTCAGCGACACTTATACACAGAATGAAATCTTTTAATAATATTTTACAGAATTTCAAGATAGCTGTTCTTGTTACTAAACCTTTATTGCTGCCCACAGTCCCTGGAACTTGCACACAGATTTGTCTGCTGAAAGTTCATATTGTGTCCAATGTGTCTAGAGCCAGAAAGTTATTATAAGATTACAGAAAAATGGTTTGTGCTTGTTCACTAGCTTAACTGGAGGCCTTGACCAAGTTGCTGAATTTGACCTTCCACTTCACATTTTAAGACAGGTAAAAGAAGACAATTCAAATTTTGAGGTGGATATATATCAGGGTTCAAAACTATTATAACACTCCCCATAATTTTCATGTTTTTCTTCCCTGGTTCTTTTTCCAAATAAATAATCATAGATATGAAGTCATTTCAAGTCATGTTTTCCATTGACATAGTGCCTTTGTTTTGAAAAAGCAAAGACATCTCTTTAAGTAAAACACTTTAATTGTTCACGATGCACGTGCTATATCATACACCCAAGTGCTGCAGGTTTACTGGGGATGTTCTTAATAGACCCAGAAATAAAGGAAGTTTGAAATTTCATTTCCTCTCTTCTGCTCCATCACATCATTTTCATCCAACTCTGTTAGGAACTATGACTAGTATTTCTAGAACAATGATAGGAATAAGGGGATAGGCTTTGTGCAGAAGGGAAGGGGATCTGTGCCAAAGCAGTGAGAGATCAGAAACAGATTTATGGCCCCCTCTCGCATATTATTCTTACTCACTTTCCCTGGACAGGGCACTATGAACTTCAGGTCTGAGTCCCCTTGTGCAGCATGGTGCCAAGAACTGCATAGCCCATCTGCCTTGAATTCACCCTAGATCTACTGGTTGGCTAAGAGGAGAGCATGAGGTGGCCAAAACCAGGGAGCAGTCACACTTTGGCCGTCTGCTCATTCTTCTCTTTGCAGTCTGTCTCCCAGTTGTGTACATTCTGTCTGACCAGTTGTGTGCTTCTATGAGAATGAATGAATTTCAAATTGTTCATTTTCTGACCGTGCTGAGTTGGTAACTAATGGCTTTAACCACTCTCTTACTCATTTTATTTTTCATTCTGGCATTAAGATAGAGAAAGATTTATTTCCCTTTTAAACACAGGGAAATCAAGGAAGATTTTGATTATTCTGTGGTCTCCTTATGGTTTCTGAATGGCCAAGAAAGAAGCATCTCCCTGCTCCTGAGCACTGGAAGCTCCTGGGAGGTTGCTGGTAGCATCATGGAGATGCTCACTCCTCTCTAACTTCCTCAACCCACTGGCATCCCCATCCAACTGATTTTTTTTTATCTTGTTGAGACAGCATCTCACTGTGCAGTTCAGGCAGGCCTTGAGTTCACTTTGTCACCCAGGCTGGTCTTGAACTCGCAGTGTTCCTCCTGCCTCAGCCTCCCAAGTGCTAGAATTACAGATGTGTGCCATCATGCCTGGCTTCCTCCCACCCAATTTCTATGAATCAGTCTTCATCAACAATGCAAAGGGATATCAAAATTTAGGAAGATGTTCAAGTTTTGAGCCACACACAAAAGGTCCATTTCACAAATTGAAGTTAAGAGGACAAAAGAAAAATCAAGATTCTGTTTAACAGAATTATACCAGGGCAGAGAGAAGCTTGCTCAGGATTCTGCTGAACACTGTGGCCATATCTCCAGCATGGCTTTGAGAGGAAGCACCTGCTACCTTGGTTTGGGTTCTCCTAGCTTTGGAGAAGCTGTGGGAATTGTGTAAGTTAAGAGAGAGGCTGAAGACTGATAGCCCAAGGTAATAGAGCACAATGCTGAGGCTATTGAGACAGAACAGAAATGGGGTGCTCTCATGGTTCCCTGTGGGCTTTGTGGCGTGTCTGCTCATTCACATTTACTAAGATATCCTCAGGAAAGTCAACATCACAAACAACAATGTTTGTGAAAGTGAGTTCTTCAGGGGAGTAAAAGGATTTGAGTCCCACATCCAGTTTTGCTAAGGGAATAAGAAATGCAGAAAACTCATGTTTGGATTGTAGAGACAAAAGAGATAGATGGGGAAGAGACTGTGAAGAAAGAAATCTTAATCTCATTCCAGGATGTTGGTAAAAGAATGCTTTGCGGATACATAGGAGTCACTAGATAAAGTTGAGGCAGGTATCTACGGTGTCCTGGGAATCTGAACAGCAACAGTGTGACAAGACAAACACCCTCCCTTTGGCAGAGAAGCCAAGAGCAATCATGTCTGGAAGAACTGAGTCTTTATTGTGCATCCTCAAACTACATGGTTACTCTTCTGTGTGACTGGCCTAGCATCATCAGCTCAGTCATCTTGTTCTGCTTCTAGTTTCCCTGGAAGACAATTTTACAGACCTTCAATTGATCAGACTGTGACAGTCTTTCTTGTAAAGGTTTCAAGTCTTTTAAAACCAAACATGTGGGCATTTCTAGATATTCAGCAAACAATCTTGAAATTACTCCATGCTTTCAAAACTATTTTGAAACAAAATGAGTGGAAACATATAATCCCCATCCTCTCCCAGTACCCTTCCCTGTCATTCATCCACCCTCAACCTGCTACTATCCATCCTTTCAAGGACTGCAGGGAAATCACACCTTTGGCTGCAGTTGAAGAGCACTCGGTCTATCTGCTGCTAGTACAGAGTAAAATGGAGATCCTATCAAATCTACAACTTTTCTAAACCATCCATGATTGACAAACTAATGTCCTCCTTGCCAAAAGTGACCATGTCCTCATCTGCCAAACCTGTGGCTATGGCAAGTGGGACTTTGCAGGTGTGAAGGATTAAACGAAGGATTTTAAGGTTGGGAGATTATTATGGATTATCTGAGTGAATGCAATGAAATAGTAATACTAATATATGAAAGGTGCAAAGAGGAGAGTCGGAGTCAGAGAAGGAGTAACACTGGATGAAGTAAGGAAGGCATATAATCTAAGCTTCAGTAAGAGTCTGGATTCCCAGAAGTATAACAGAACAAATATGGATTGTCTTCAGTGACTAGGGTTGTAGCAATTCATTTCATCCATCATAAAAACCTAATGTGGCATCTGTGCAGCTACCTGAACCTGAGATGTGTACTTAAAAATAAAATTAAACAGAAAAAATGTAAAATTCTCAACACTTATTGAGTATCTATTTGATGCCAGGAGTTTAACATGCATAATGTCATGGATTTTTCAAAACACTGCAGGGAATTCATTTCACTTCTCTAGTGGGGAATCTTAGCTTTCAAAATTCAGGAATCTGCCCATAGGCTTAGGTGTTACATGTCAGGCCAAAAATAAAATCACAGGTTTATCTGATTACAAAGTCTAAGCTCATACTGTACTGTATTATGCCTTCAAAAATGAAGATAATGGGCTTCACAAACATACATTTAGTGCCTACCACATTTTAAGCCTTGCACTTATCATTGGGAATAAATAAACAGAATGCGATGCTTGATCTTAATAGAATATAGATTGTTGGGGTAAGAGGGGAACAATCAAACATGGACGTGTATGATTACAAATGTGACCATTGCTCTGACAGGAAGGAGTAAGGTAGGGCCAGCCAAATGGTTCAGCGGATTAAAGCACCTGAAAGAAGGCACAGGGGCTGGGGATTCGATCCCCTGGCCTGCTGTGCTGGCCCCGCCCCTGGGGTGCGCCAAGATGGCGGTTGAGACTGGGAGTGGTGGCATGCACCTGTAATCCTAGCTCTTGGGAGGCTGTAAACAGGTGGATCACTATGAGT
>NDGM010157461.1:0-11566 GCA_002564305.1 Octomys mimax | reverse complement strand
GATTGAGATTTGATAATTCATGTTTCTAGGAATTTGTCAATTTCCTCTGTTTTCTATTTCATGTAAGTAAAGATTTTTGAAGTGGTTATTGATGATCTTCTTAATATCCACAGAATCTGTACTGATTTCACCCTTTTTATTCCTTATTGCATAATTTTGATGTTTTTCTTTCCATTTTTGATAAGGTTGGCTATGGGTTTGTCAATTTTACTTATTCTTTCAAATAACCAACTGTTAGATTCCATTTATTCTTTGTATTGCTTTCCTTGTGCCAACTGTATTAGTTTCTGCTCTGATCTTTATAATTTCCTCCCCTCTTTGGGATTTGGGCTTGACTTACTCTTTTTTCCCTAGAAGCTTAAGGTGCAGCCATAAGTTGTTTATTTGTGCTCTTTCTGTTTTCCTGACATAAGAATTCACTGCTATAAATTTCCTTTTGAGGTCTGCTTCCAGTGCTTTCCACAGGTTCTGGTAAGTTGTATTTGCATTTTTGCTTGATTGTAGATATTGTTTAATTTCTTCTTTAATTTCATCCATGACCCATTGGTTGTTCAGAGGGTGTTGTTTAATTTCCATGTGTTTATATAGCTTTTGTGGTTTCTTTTGCTAATAATTTCTAGTTTTATTGCATTATAATCAGATACTGTGTATGGGATAATTCAATTTCTTTGCATTTAAGCATGTCGTATGCAGTACTATATGGTCACTTTAGAGGATGTCCTGTGTGCAGCTAAGAAGAATATATATTCTGATGTTGTTGGATAGAACATTCTGTAAAAGGTCTACTAAGCCCATTTATTCACAAGCTTGGTTCAGTTTTAATTTTGAAAGATAGTTTTGCAGGGTACATCAATCTGTGTTGGAAATTGTTTTCTTTTAGAACTTCAAGTACTTCATTTCAAACTCTTCTTGACTCATGGTTTGTGTTGAGAAGTCTGTCGTGATTCTGATGGGCTTTCCTTTATAGGTGATCTATTGCTTTTCTCTAATAGCTTTTTTAAAATGTGTTTTTAGTACAGGATCTACAGGATCTCAGTATGTAGATTGGACTAGTAGTGATTCTCCTGTGTTCAGCCTCCCAAGCACTGGGATTACAGGTATGTGCCACCGTGCCCAGTCTCAATCACTATCTCAGCATGCCCCGGGGACAGGGCCAGCATGGCAGGCCAGGGTTCAAACCCCAGCTACTGCGCTCCACCTGAGTAGGCTCTTTAGTCTGCTGAGCTATCTGGCCAACCTTCTAAGAGCCTTTAATAGTTCGTTATCATGTTGAACTTCTGGGATCTTTATTATTGTACGTCTGGGTGTAATTTATTTCAGTCATGGCTAATTGGAGTTCTATATGCCTCACTTAACTATATGTCAAATTCTTTTCCCAAGTTTTGGAAATTTTCTATTACTTCTGCAAATAGTCTTTTTATGTCATTTGTGTTTACTCCTGATTTTTAATTGACACTTATCAGTCTTATACTGTTTTTCTTTGCATCATCTTGCTGGTGTTGTTTGTTATTTTTTCCACTTCCTTGTTATTTTTAAGAGATCATTCCTCTCATGTTCACTAGCTGCAATGCTGTCTTCAAGGTCTGAAAGTCTATCTTTAGTTTCTTTCAAAAGGTTTTGCCAGCTTTCAATGTAATTTTTAATTTCATGGATATCTCTTTATATATGGTTCATACATTCTAATTCTCTCCTATATAGTTCACTCAAAATTTCCATCCTTTTCCTATGCTCCTCTATTTTTTGTTCATATCTTCTTTACATACACTGAGCAATTCTTTCATTATGGTTTTTACTTCTTTTTAGCTAAGAGATTATTTCTGATGTGATTTTCTCTATATTCTTCTGCAGTTATTTTTTAACTTAAGTTACTATCATTTCAGAAATTTCAGGTGTGTCATTTGTAATTTATTCTATTGACATATATGCCAATCTTCCTGGACTAGTTCTTGGTGGGGTAGAGGTTTGAGATTGCATCTTTCTTCTTCATTTTGTCATTTTGTGTTTCAAAAATTTTTTATTTTGTTTTCTGTGATGATGCTTATGAGTTTTGGTAGTAGGTAGCTACATTACTAGTATCAAGACCTCTCTAGGAAAAGTCTTTTCCTCGGGGATATCATTTTTGTCTAGGAGATTCTTGGTTTGTGTCTGTCCCAAAATCCTATCTCTCCAATTAGTTGAGAGTGAGATTTTGGTTTCTGATTTTCTCTGTTCCCAGTTTTTCCTGTAGGATATGGTGACTTTATTGCCCCAGATCTTTCCAATATTGTTACACAAGTGCCAACAACTGATTACAACAGATGTGACATCCTACCTACAGTAGTACAGTTAGCAATAATGACAGCATCAAGCACAATTTAGAAATTAACAAACTGTGGTAACTATTAATTTTATACTTTAGACCATAGGAACAAAGTCTATAGCTATAGAACAGAACTAATCATAAATTAGGAGTTTGCATGTTTACCCTTGTTTCAGTGGATTTACTCTGAGTTCTTCTGGAAGAGCTTGTTGCCATGACCTGGGAAATTTCTGTTCTGGATGTCCATCCTATGGTTTAGAGTAATGGGCCAGGCATTTGAGTTCCTCTGGACAGAGGCTGTGGAGATTGCAGAGGAGTGGTGGGAAGGATATCACCCCTCCTGTGTGGCTTGGCAAAGCTCTTCAAGATTCCCTCAATGGGAGGGGTGGTGGGTGGTGTCTCTCTCCTCAACAATGATCATTATATTGCATATTGTTATCTTTAAAATAATTGCTCAGATTACCAGATATAGAAAACTAAGAGTTAAACAAAATAAACACTAACTGTTCCTTTCACTGAATTAACAGTAATTAGTAGTACAATTAGCTTTATTATTTTATGAACAATAATCTCATATATATGTACTATATACAATATGTACCATATACATTAGTATACATACTCTAGACTGAAAGGTTTATATTCTGCATTAAGCAAGTAGCATGCTTCCTTAAATGTTTTAAAGGAAACATTCTAAAAGGAAAGAAAAGGAATATTTTCTCAAATAGAAGCCAGAGAAGCTTTTATAAATGTATTTAGTACAAGGTCTACAGGGTTTCATTACATGGATCGTACTTGTAGTGATTCTCCTGTTTTCAGCTTCCCAAGCCCTGGGATTACAGGTGCACATCACCACGCCCAGTCTCAACCATTGTCTCAGCGTGCCCCTGGGGCAGAGCCAGATGCCAAGCTGGGCGATTGAACCCGACCCCTCCATCTGCCTAAGTAGGCTTTAATCAGCTGAGCTACCTGGCTGGCCCCAGAGAGGCCTTAAGTGAGATATCTTCATGTCTTTCCATTCACCCAGCATCAATGTCTTGTTTCTTATCTCTTTAGAAAGAGAAGCCAGTTGGGATCATGTTGCCAGTCCAAACAGAACCAGAATAATAATGGCCAATTACTGTGGGAATCTGTTTTGTCTTACATCAGAACAAGGCATCTGACACTGTGAGATAATACAACACATATAATATTACTTGGTTGCTGACATTGTTGTGAAGTAGGTGTTTTCCTAATCTGACAAATGAGGAAACTGAAACTTGGGGAGACTTAGTGTCTGTCCATGTTGGTTCAGCTTGATGGGGGAACTGGCATCTAAGCTGGTGTCTCAGGGCAGCCTATTGAAAGAGACCACACCTTGTAATACATGTGGGATGTACAGCTAAAAATAATAATGTGACACCCGGTTTTCACCTCACAAGACATAAGACAGTGTCATCAGGAAATGAATGTAATATTTTTCCATTTTTTCTGTTCTTTATGCAGACAAAATGTAAAGTCTGCAGTGGGCAAGAGCAGCCTTAAAGTCTTGTTTCCAGGTTATACTAACTATATACAGGTTCCTACTGTGCCTCTTGCTTCATAAAAAGATAGGCTTGAGATACTGATTAGTGCCACAGCATTTGACCTGCATTGCAAGACCTCTTCTAGCTCCAGCATTGCAAAAGGAAAGGCAGAGTAAGGTTTAGAGCATGCCATCACCTTCTGAGCGCCTCGCGAGGGCGCTGTCCGCGGTGCTGAGTCTCGCTCTCTGAGTGGCCCTGTTACATTGTCTTTCCGTTCACCCAGCGCCAAATGCCTTGTTTCTGGAGACGCTTCACAGTCATAAAACCTTTATCTTTAATTTCAGACTGCTCTTTCCCTGAGAAATCGGTGAAAGAGATCTGACACTTCTGCTTGTAATCTCACTGGGTTCTATAAAGGCATTAGAAAATAGACAAGGATACAAAGGTCCCTGCTTCACAATGAGGGAACCTCAGCCACACTCAGGCTAAATCATCATTCCTTCCTTCCAGCTGGGCCACTTAGGCAGGTACTTCCCCCTCTAGTAGCCAATTAGTCACAGCTATTTGCAAATATGCAGGCAGGTGAGCCATTGCAAGGCCAATAAAGACCTTTGTTTGCAGTTTCATTCTCTCCTTGTTAGAATGAGGCCGGTATCCAGTGAAGGCAAGTGTCTTACCCAAGGGGACTTCACCGGCAAGAGGCAGGCTGAACACCAAAGTCACACTTCCTCAATGTGCCCAGCACATGTGGTTGTGAATTTAAAAGGAATGATCTGGGGTATATTAAAATGTAAAGAATGCTAATGGCAGAGCTGGGGCGGTGCCTAGGATTTACTGTGCATAATGCCACTGCAGAACTACACTCAAAGAAGTACTATGTAAATCTCCTAAGACTTGACTGTTTGCAAAGCAAGATATAAAGTAGCACCGGAATTTCAAATCATAGCCTTAAAGACACTGATATTCTCTCCCACTGCATCTCAAGTCTTTAAGTGTTCGTGAAATTTGCACCATTTGCAAAAGCATGTGACGTTGACCATCACGGGGGCCCCTGGTAGACCCTGAACCTCTGACTTTTCTTCCTCTCACAAGCCTTCCCAGCTAATAGATTTCTAAGGTGATGAGAGAACTGTTTTACTCCAAGAAGCATTGGAAACCGTAAAATTTTATAACTACTGATTTTTTTCCCAGCACACAAATTCTCACTCATCTAATGGATTTTCTATTTAATAATATATTTGCTTATTCAGTCAATGCTATTTACTGCATATCCAGCAATTGTGTCTATAGTCCTCAAGCTGACTTCACAAATAAGTAGAAAATGACACTGGAAATTGTGGGTATCAGGTGGGAAGTCCTAATGCCTTACACGCAGTACTTATCATTATAAAACCTACAAAAATGTAATGCTATAAAACTAATGCTTATAACTATTTAATGGGTTCTCCAGTTACAGGAAATTTACATAAGCATAACAAAGCCATAGCCAGAATTAGAATTAATGAAAATAGAAAGTGAACTTTGTAGATTAAGATTTATTAAACTAAATAATTCAATTCCAATGAAAGCTTTATATTTTAAGAGTTCACTCCCTTAGGAATGTATTTTAGGGGCTTACTGTGGCAAATAACAGTGGAAACCTGAAAGTGGAAACTCCCAAATTTTAATTAACCTTGATGAAATGCAACACACTTTCATTGTAGCTAATTGGAAAGGACGAGATTATCAACACTAAATCAAAAAGGATTCCAAAAGATCCATCATTATTTTTGACAGAGGTGTTAATGTACTATTATTTCAGATTAGTCTCTTTATTTGTTGATCCTCTATTTTGCTCCAGAAGAAACTTAAAGCTGTTATTTCAAATTAATGTTTTCTTTTCAGCGTTTTTGGATGAAAGAGACAGTGGGATTTCCACCAGCAGATTCTCAGCTGACACGGAGTTCTGCCCCTAGCATCACTTTATTTTCTGCAGAGCACTGCAAAGGATTCCAACGTCACCTACAAAGACGAACACCATTCAGATGGGCCACTCACGAAAGGGCCAAACAACCCTCCAGTGTCCACCACGGGTGAAGCCCTGAGGGCCCTGATGTTTGTAGATGAGCTACACGCCCTCCAAATTGCTTCAGCTTGCTGCGCTGTAGGGAGGTGGGAACAGGGAGTGTGGGATGCGCTCGGAAGTGCTTGGGCCACTACTGTACAGAATGTGCTCTCTCCCGCTGGCTGTTTCTTAGGAGGGACAAAGTGGGTTTTTGTAGAGGCAAATTAAGAGCTACTCTGTCCCCTTTTTATGTGACAGCTACAAATGCTTCAAGGAGCTAAGTTACTAAATCTGAAATTGTGGTTACACGAATCTCCTCCCTCGGGGTTACCTAATGTCTTCTTACCAGGAAAAATTCCCAAGATTTAGCTCAGATTTGGTAATTTTATTCTGTACTTATAAGGATTGCTAAGCTTTAGCCAGCTCTCCCTGTGATGCTGACGCACACGAAATTCTAAGGAAGTGTAGTCTAAGCAGAGAACTCAGCCTAGATTGTCAGACCCTGGACAGAAGCACCCTGCAGTCAATTCCATTTATGCCCTGGTCCCCAGGGATACAGACTCTTCACAGCGGTGCAGAGACCCTGGAGGTTGGCAAGACCCACTCCCTCCTCAGTCTTGAAGACACAAAGGATGGAGAGGTGATGAGGACTTACACAAAGTCGCATAGCTCGAGGAGCCCTTTAGTTCCTAACGTGTTTCCCTGTGCTCCTAGAAACTACCTTGTAAACAGTGGAGCTGCCCTTGCCTTTCCACAGAACATGAGAAAGAGTGCAAAACCAGCCGTCACCTCGCCTCTCTGTCTTACACACCAGCCTCTGGAGTGTCTGGCTGGCTTCCTCAGTGAAGACATCACTCCCAAAGAGTTTCTGAGATAGAGTGAGTGTGGTGGGGTGGGGAGGTACCAGCCTGGGGCTTTCTCAAAGTGGGGGGTCACAGGTAGCCATACCTAAGGTGCCATGACTATGGTGGCCAGGGCCAGTTCTGTGCATCAGAGGTGGCACAGGCCATGTCAGGGGGAAACTTCAAGGCTGCCTGCCCTCTTGACTTCGCTCACATTGCACAAGGCAGTGACCCCGATTTGGCCTGCAATTCCTCCCTAACAGCACCCCACACCCACTGTATTTCATCTCTTCATGCAATGGCTCCATGACCCACTATAATTTTTAAAGAATAGATACAGGGATTTGACATGAACCCAGTGTGACTCTCTGCTCCAGTCCAGTCTGGGAGACGGGCAAGTCAGCAATTATATAACAATACTAATATAATAATTTGCAAGTGGCATAGGCAGGAAAGACATAGGAAGGCCATCCAACCTAGTCTTCTTAAAAGAAGAAAATCTACGCAAGGCTCAGAAGATGAGATGGCCCTACGACTCTCCAGTGGATAAAGGTTATTTTAAACAGAAAGAATGGTACAGGAAGAGGCCTGGAGACAGGAGACAGCAAGGGAACTAGAATTCAATCAGTGTTGCTAGAGAATAATTGGAAAGGCCAGAGACAGAACTGGGTATGCGCAAAGTCCCCAGAGCAGCGACAAGGTCTGTCAGTGAGGAAGAGTGGAAGGCCGGGAGCTGAGCTCCTGTGTTGCTAACAAAGAAAATAGGAAGTGACACTTAGGGGATGAGACTGCAGGCAACATGGTGTCTGTCAGATCCTTAGAGGAGAGGGATGGAAAAGGAAGGGGTGAAAGGAAGCTAGGGTGACCACCAGGTGTGGCAAGGTTGTGCGCTAGGAGGGGGCAGAACCTCAGGGGTCAAGGGTGAGGTGCCTGAGGCAGTCAGACCTCGGCACCGACTCTGCCTCAGCAACCCTGCGGCCTCTGCAGGGACACTTTCTCCTTAATTGGATGTGTCTTCACTTCTGCTGTCCTCAAGGTAAGAAGTCCGAGCCCTCCACTTCCAGGAGGACAGTGTGGCCCCATGGAGTGTACCAACTCACTGTTGATGGAGTCTGCCAAAATCTTCAGCTGCTGGGCGTTGTCCAAGACCTCGATCCTCTGGGTGTAGGGATTGTAGTGCACTGAGAAGGGCCGAGGGATTGTGGCAGCGAAGTTCCTGAAGGCACAAGCACAGGCCTGAGTGAAGGGCACTGTTGCGTGGACATCACTCTAAGCGTTCGCGGGATGTTGCCCTCTTCTGGAAACGCTGAGAGCTCGCTGCAGCTGAGGGTGCCAGAGCTGGGGCTGGGAGGGGAAGTGGCGCTCTCTCAGGGCCTCTTGGGGAGGCTTCGCGCGTGCCACCATGTGTGCACAGACTCACCTGCACACAAACTGAGTCACCTCGTGCTAAGAACACAGAGCCAGCTTACAATACAGGCACACAATACAATGAAGCCATGAGCTCTTATTATTCAATAAGATCAAGAGAGTAAAGAGAACCTAGCCAAGGAGTGCTATGCAGAGAGAAAAACAGAAAGCTCTGAGATATTAGACACACATTGTAAAGAAGGAAACGCAGCTCTCAAGAGCTGAAAAAAACACTATGCTAGCAGCACACACTGAGTAAGCCCAGTGATTCAGGAGGCAGAGGCAGAGCAGCTGCCCTGAGATCCTCACTGCTCCTTAGTGAGCTCTCTCAGCCCAGTGAGATTCTGGCACGAAAAGGGGGTGGAGCTTTGCATCAAGGTCAGTCCCAGAATCACCCCCCCTACAAAACCAGCCAAGAAACAACAAAGCCCAATCTTCTGTATCATGAGAGCCATACTGAATTTCAGCTTCTCTAAACTCCTTTGTAAATATCATTCCTAACTTAATCTTCACAGAAACCTCGAGACGTACTATTATATTCTCATTTTTCAGATCAGGAAACTGAGACTTGGAAACCCAATGACCTGGGCCACTGCAGTCAGTAAGCTGCATGCCTGGGAAGGAACCCAAGCGATTCCAGTTGGTCTTCCTCACTTTCTCGCCTTCCTAGGAATTATTCCTGGCTTGGAGAGAAATCCTACCGAAGTACCTCTGTGAGGGGCATCAGTAGTATAATTAATAAGAAATTCCACACACATCACAAATACTATTTTTAAGACTTCCCCTCATCAGAGTGAGAGCTGCTGAGCCAAAGACAATAAGAATGGAGGCAGGAAGGCCCCCCAAGCAGTGGGGGCACCCCAGTGCCTGCATCAGGCGGCATGAGCTCAGATTCTGCCTCTGCCAATCATGGCCTGTGTCCCTGGGCAACATTGCCTGGTCTGCAGGTGCCTCTTCTCCCTTCTCTCTAAGATCCAGTGATGGTTGTCTCACCCCAGAGAGGTGTGGCAAGCACTGTTAGAGTTTGGGGGCTCTTGATTTACTCTTATGCTGGGCCGCACCCTCTGTGCAGTGTAGCCTCCATGTGCCCTGAGCTATGCACCTGCATTGCGGATGCATGTGCCATGGAATTAGCATAAGGCTGGGCTGCCTCCTGATGTGATTCTTGGACACATCCCAGTAGGGCCAGGCATGGTGGTAAATTGTCTGGAGAAGGACAAGGAGATCTTGGGGGGGAGATGGAAAGGAGAGGTTGGGACAGCACGGGTGAGCTCCTGCTGCTACACAAGGCTGTGCAGGGCCTGGAGTCCAGGGCCTGGGGTCCTGGCCAAGACCCCCAGAATCAACAGCAGCCTGAGTGGGGAGACCTGGGGAGCGAAGGGCCCCATGGGCTGTTCCTCACCTCACTTTTTCCTTGGCATCACTGAAACTCTCAGCCACATAGTAGAGAGGCTGGAACTCAGTGATGGTGTATGGCTGGACCGCTGTCTTCTCCAGCTCCAGGGGCAGGAGCTTCGGCTTGTCGGATAAGCAGTACTGCAGGCACCAGGGGGAAAGCTCTCAGTTAAATCCAGACCAGGATCCCTGAGCTCACTGTCCTCACTCCGGTTCCTTCCAGGCTGCAGCCCGAATACAGTGAGCTCTGTTGTACATTCAGGATCCAACCCTGAAGTGCTCATCTAAAACTGACACCAGGACAGAAAGTGGAAAATTCATCCTGACCACTTTCAGCCGAGGGGATGGATGGACACTGCCGGAGCCACACCTGCTCGGCCTGTGCCTGCATACGTGCATGGCTGCACACTCTGGTCAAGCTTGGGGCCAGGAGGCTCCTCTTCCCCGAAGGCTCTGTACTTGCAGATGAAGTTCCCCAAGCTATAGCTGCTAGGGTACCAATAAAGGATGACTTCTGAACCTGCATCTTTCCAGGGATGCAAATGAGCCTCCAAATTCCCAAGAGAACTGTCTTCCTCACCCAATACTTTCAAATCTATCTTTGCTCTCTGGTAGGGTCATACCTGTAATTCACCAAAGGACGACAGGAGCCCAGCACCATAGGCCTTGATGGAGTCTCCTTGCTTGCAGAGCCCAAACTCCACAGTAAACCAGTAGATCTAGGAGAGAAGGCCAGGCCAAGCACAGACTTGAGGAAGAGGAAGGCAGAAGACAGCCTAGGACCACAGCTGGCCCCTCCAGGTGGGCCTGTTCTCTAACCCAGTGTGGCTACTTCTCCGGTCCCATGTCTCACCCTATCCCATCTCCTGTTGAACAAAGACTTGGCTGACCCCAAGATATGATGTGAAGCTCTAGAAGGCACTAAGAAGCCCCCCAAATATACCCCAAGTACTGCTCTCTCTGCAATGGAACTCCTTTACTTTGTGGCATAAACTAGAGTGATATGTTCCTACAATGCTCTTAAATTGATAGCGATGATCAGGGAACCCTACCAGGCAGAGCAGTTGCAGGGAATTCAGAGATAAAAGAATCAGGGAGAATTTCATCTTCATGCTAAGAACCTGGGCGTTGCTGAAGTGAACCACTGTATTTATCCCCTCAGATAACCAACTCATTTTCTTTCTAATGCATCCTAGATGCCTGACCTGAGGAAAAAAAGTCCTAGGGCCCTGGAGCCAAGAAGAAGCCAGGGCCCAGTTAGCTGCTGGAGACAGGCAGGGTCATGGAGAACCAGCGCTCAGTTACCAGTTGAGTTGGTTTGTGTGACTAGAGAAGGTTGGACCCAGGGAGAACATGAAAGCTCAGTAGCCCTGAGCTCCTCCCGTGCAGGAGAGAGGTTTGCAGCCCAGGGAAAGCAGTGAGCTTATTAAGGGAAGAGAAAGAAGCCAGGGCAGCACCCCTCCAGTGTATCAATAGGTTAATTTTTCTGAGATGTTAGGTTGACAATGTGACTGTCATTGTTATGGTAGCTAACACCACGCTCTGAATCTTGAGTTGATGTTTTGATTCTGACTAACAAACATATCCAGCCGCTTCTTGGATCTCTGTAGCAGCTCATTTTAAAGTTGGTGCTTACGCAGACTCGATGCCCATGACAGACCTCTGAGGCAGGCAAGACATACGCTGATGCACCCAGGGGCTCAGAACATGGTGAGAGACATACTGGATGTTTTCACCCTTTCTGATGAGCTGAATTCACAAAATCTGCTAAGGTAGCTCACCTTAATGGTGGGCTTACATTTATTTGCAATTGTTAATTCCAATATAAACTTTTATCTTTCCAATTTCCTGCCCGGGCACTTAATGAGAAATGTGGGTCAGTGTCTGGGGAGGAATTTTCTGAAACCAGAGAGAAGCAAAAGGAAGAAAACACCTCGTAGGCCACTAAGCGGTTTCCTTGACTCCAGTCCTTATTTTTGCGTGGGAGAGGAAGGAACTCAGCAAGAATGAGTGTCATATCATAGTGATATATGTCTACCTATGTTTATAGCAGCACAATTTGTGATACCCAAAT
>NDGM010157429.1:0-14888 GCA_002564305.1 Octomys mimax | reverse complement strand
TTGGTCTTAACCATCCAGCAGAAAAGTATAAAAAGAAAATATAAGAAGTAAAGCCATGCTGTTTGTGGATCTGCAGTGGACTCAGGTTAACAATTTCAGACATTGATTTGAAACTGTCTCATTGCTATTTATCAATAAAATTATGTGAAAAAATAATTTAAAAAAGGCAACCCCCAAAATATCAGGAATTAGAGATGCAAAAGACAACTAAGGGAATTCTCTTGCCATAAATATGATCCTCAAGACATACATAAGACTCTTCCTCTTACTGAAGTGAAATTATACTCACTTGTAGAACAAGCAAAACGACAAGCTGAGTAATGGTTCAACACATTTTAAAAGTATGTATGACTTCTTTCAATGTACACTATGAGAGCACTGCATAGAGAGTTCATTATATTGGAGATAATGCACAGGACAAGCATAATGCAAAGTTTACTTTAGGTTTTAAGAGTGATTTATATAGTTTCCAGGCTTTACCTATTTTATGAATTTGCACAATATTAATTCCAAGTAGACATGACTGTTGGCTTGCATATCTTGATTCCTAGATTAACTACTGGAGCATAATGCAGAGATATTTCTCAAAAGCCAAAAAATAATTTAAGAGGAAAAGATAGTTATATTAAACAATTTAAGTAATCTAAAGGACTCTTGGAAATCAGATTCAAAGTAATGACAGCAATAACAACAAAAGAGAGGAAAAAACCCATACACATATACATATATATATATTATATTACATATGTTACCACATATGTATAATATATAAATTACCGTGATGAATTTGAATTTATCAATATATACATAAACAGTTTAACACTTCAATTAGAAGCCAGAGATTGGGGTGCCAGGGAGATAGCTCAGCAGCATAAGTATTTGTCTGGCAAGTGCAAAGTCCTGAGGTTCATCCCTGACAAAAAAAAAAAGAAAAAAATTGAATGACTGAAAAATAAATCAAAATCCCTCAATGTACTTTTCTACTAGGGACACATTTAAGGATACTGAGACTTAAAAGACAAGTGCATGAAAAATAATGTACTAAACAACTAGCATAAGACTGAGTCTCTAGTTTATGTCAATTAAAAGAAGAGCCATGTTCCAGCATAAAGAATATTTTATAAAGATAAAAAGGAATCATTCAAAAAGAAGGGTATAATATAAATATTGTGAACCCAATAAAAATGATACAAAAATAAGTAACACATGTATAAATCGATAAAAACAAAATGAGAAATGGAGATTATTTTTATTATTTTTTCCTTAGCAACTAGTAAAATAGCTAGAAGAAATTTGATAAAAATTCTATTTTGATCTAATAGAAACCTATAGAATATTACATAGTCTATTCCAGAATCATTAAAAAGAAATACATATTTAGTGATAAGGTGAGTTACAATGAATTTAAAATGTTGAAAATTATATTTTAGAAATCTATCTATTTTATTAATAGTAATACAAATATACAAAACACAACATTCAAAAATTAAATATCATATTTAAAAATTCATTTTACAAAAGAAAATATAAGAAATCAGATATATCTTTTTAAAAAAGTATACAAATATTATTATTGGTGAGTTAAAGAATCGCTTGAGTAGAAATTTATTTTAAAATTTTCACACATTATGGAGATTTAGCACCACACACTTCCAGGTTGATGTAATGAGTTATAATCACAGATTCCACTGACATTCAACGGCTACAAAACTAATACTTCAAACAACTTTATAGCGAAAATTTTACAATATACATGAAATGGGAAATTTTTCTTTAAAAAGTGCAACCAATCAAAATTAACAAAGAAGAAACAAAAAAATCTATTATCCCTCTATTAAAGAAATTAAATTGCTTACCAAAAACTTTCTTGTAATAAAGCTCAGACCAATAATATAACAAAATTTTGAAGAAGAAATATATAAATTTCACAAAAGTATTTTTTTCTAGAAAATGGCAGTATAAAGATAACTTATTTAAAAACTGACTTATCTTAGTTGGGCAGCAAATCTCTAATACCAAAAGCTACTGAAAGAATAACCAAGGAAAAGTTACCAACTAAAATCTTCCTAAACAGAAATAAAAATTTCATAAACACAACAATGGTAAACCGAATTTAACATATTTAAATACCACAATACATTATAACATCATATTTACCTGAAGATTTCAAAGTATTTGACATTAAAATCCAAACAATACAGTATTCATAGAAGCATTGCTCTCATTGGTCATACAATTGAAACAGAGTGAATATGCTTTGACAAATGAATGAGTCAGCAAACTGATGCATACACATAATGGATTATTACTCTAGCTCCAAAAAGAAATTTCTGACACAGTTAACATGAGTAGACTTTGAACACATGTTAAGTGAAAGAGACACACTCAAAAGTATAACTATTGTATGATCTTCTTTCATGAAATAACTAGGACAGCCAAATTTATAGAAACAGGAAATAAAATAGTTATCAGTTAGAAGAAGAAAAGAAGATGGTAGAGAGTTAATCACTGTGGAAATCAGTGTAGAAATTGCTTTAAATGTTAGGATTAGGGCTTTGGTTCAACCTATGTGTTCCTCTTCAGGATATTTTCCCAGAAGAATTAAAAACATCATACCACAGTGATATATGCACACCCATGTTTATAACAGCACAATTTTTATTTTATTTTATTTTACTTTTTTAATTTTTTTATTTTTGGTGGAACCAGGGATGGAACTCAGGACTTTGAGCTAGCCAGGGAAGCGCTTATTCTACTGAGCCATCTGCCCAGCCCCAGCACAATTTTTAGTAGCCAAATCTTGGAAATGAGGGGCCAGGGAGACAGCTCAGTAGAATAAGCACTTGCTAGCAAGCGTAAGAGCATGAGTTCAATCTCCAGTTCAAAAAAAAAGAAATCTTGGAAACAACCTAATTGCACATCAATTGAGGAATGGGTGAAAGAAATGTGTTATTTTTATACAGTGGCATACTACTACTCAGCCATAAAGAAGGATAAACCAGAAACTTTTATAGGTAAATGGAATGAACTCAAGACCATGCTCATAAGTGAAATAAATCATAAATATCACATTGGCTCACTAGTGTGAGGCATTAAAAGAGAAAATAAGATCCAAAATGTACAATTGATATTATGAATTAGGAAGAAATTCTTCAAAACAAAGGCAAACTGTGATGCAGGACAGTGGAAAGGGAGAGAAAATTTTAAATGTATATATATATATTTATATATATATATAAATAAATATATGTATATATATATAATAAATACACAAGATGGTTAAGATAGTTATGCAGCTAGTTTTTCTTAGTTCACTGAAAAGAGAGATTTGCTGTAGAGTTGCTTGAACAAGATATTATGCCTATATCTTGTAATCTGAATAAATACTATGAAGACAACTATACACAGTATATTATTTATTATAACTCTCCTACAAACCTCTTTTTGAAACTGTTTCATTTCCTTTGCTACTTTTTCTATTTCAAATCAAAGTAAAATAAAGTTAAGAATAGCTATTCATTGAAAATATGAGTGCAAGAGAAATTCATAGATTAAGAGAAAATAGTTATATTACATATTGTTTAGCAGTATTAGTGTACAAAATATATAAAGATATCCTACAAATAAATAAGCAGGACGTAATAGTTCAAAAGTGGTCAAAATTATACATTGATATTGTTTGAAAGGTGATATGTAATTGGCCAATAATTGTTCATTAAGCTTCTCAAATAAGGAATTGAAATGGATATTTAAAATAATACATTATTTTTCCCTAAGGTTGGAAAAAATTTAAGAATGACAAAATTGAAGTAGATGATATAAAAAATCAGTGCTCATTTCTAGGGTGAAGGTTAAATGTCACAATTACTTTGAAAATCTATGTCACGTGTTACCAGATTGTACCTACCATATTTTGTAGTGGTAATAAAATTGGAAAGCGCTAACATGCTCACTAAAGAAGGCAAAGAAATACATTGTGATATGTCCAAGTGGTGTGCTGTTGTGCAACAGGAACAGGAAATCAAACTAGACAGACAAATAAATCTCATAAATACATTTTGAAAACTGTGAAAAAGGATGATTCACAGAAAGGCTAATATTTTATGTAATTTTTAAGGACTTTTATAAAATTTTATGAAACATTTCAAAATAGTATAATTTAAGGAATATGTAAGTACATCTGTAGGGGAATAAGACTATAAACCTTTAATTCAGAAGCAAAGGCAAAGTAAGGACATTACGATAGACTCCTAGGAATCTCATAAATTATTATAAATATTGTATTTGTTGAGCTGGGCAATATTTACATGAATGTTAATTCTATTACTAGACTTCACAACATAGAAAAACCTCATCTGTTAAATAAAAGAAAAACACTAAGGACAAATTCTGTCTCTTATGTATTTGTCTGGCTATTAATCATTTTTCATTCATTGTAGATATCCTGTGCATTTCACATAGCAAGCTTTACAAAAAGACGTTTCTCCTGAGAGGGAGAAAACAATTTACTATCTCTGTGCTTGCCATACCATTACTCATGATGTTAATTTTAACACTATTTAAAAATAATGTACAGAATTCTTGGTCTATTGTACCATAATGGAATAAAAGATTCTTTTTATTTCATTTCTAGAAATTAATTGTCCACATATCTTTGCACATCAGGTGGGCAGCAGATATAATGCATGCTGTTCATAACTGAGCACAGGAAGATTGACATCTTTGGATGCATCTCTCCCTTGTGAGTACCTGAAAATTGGAAATAACTCAATATCACCAAATAAAAGTAATATATATATAACATTGAGTGTGGGAAGCACCTGGGACCCTAAGCAATCAGCTTGGCAAAGAAAACCAGGTACCTGACCCATCCCCCTAAAATGCAGAAAGGACAGCCAGAGTGGGAAGAGCCTGGGACTTTCAGCAACAAATTTGGCCAGAGGAAATCTGCCAGCATGGGAAGCACCCTAGACTCAGATACCAGCTTGGCCAGAGGAATCTGGTGCCTGGCCCATTGCCCAACACCATGGGAAAGGTACCCAGAATGGAAGAACCTGGGAACATTGGCAAACAGTTTGGCCAGAGGCCACTACATTCCTGACTTGTCCCTCTACACTGCAGGAAGGGCATCCAGTATAAGAAGCACTGAGGACTCAGGAAGCAAGTTACCCAGAGGAAGCCAGGTGCCTGACCAATCCCCCTACACTGAGTGAGGTGTCCAAGACCTGGCAACATGCCTGGTTAGAGGAACCCAGTGTAAATCTTCTCAAACAAGAGGAAACACTGTGAATACAAACTCCTAACTTATGATTTGTTCTGTTATATAACTGGAGACTTTCCTCCTGTATTCTAAAATAAAAAATCAATAGTTACTAAAGTTGGACAATTTCTAAATTTTCCTTGATTCTATCACTACTGCTTATTGAACTACTGTAGCTAGGATGTCATACTTGTTGTAATCCTTTGTTCTCCATTGGATAACAATATTATGAAGTGCTGGCATAATAACCTCACCATAGTCCTTCACTCAAAGACTGAGGACAAAGCCCCCCCAAAAAAACAATGTCCCATTCTCAATAAATTGGGAAAGAAAGGCATAATCTTGGGACAAATACAAACCAAGAGAATCTGACCCACAGAAGATAACCCCAAAGAACAGATATTTCCTAGAGAAGCTTGATAGTAGTGATAATAGCTTGTTCCTACCAAAAAAAATCAAAAGGATCATCACAAAAATAAAAATGTATATTACTTTTTAAATAGAAAAGGACAAGATGAAGTATGAAAATGAATCTCAGACCTCCATCACACTCAGAAAATATAAAGGAGACAGAAACATAGAATAAATCGGAATTCACACAACTGAGATTTCTGAGTTGAGAGCAACTGTAGCAAAGAAACAACTCCATTTGGCTATAGAGGAAATCATATCAGAAATAATCTCAGGTTAAAAAAATTAAAATCATAATGAAAGTATTGCTGAGCATATCTAAAAAACTTATAGGTAAAAAGACGAGCATAGAAAAATGGTGAATACCATAGCAAAGAATTAGAATGCATCAAACAGATTCAAAGAGATATCCAGAAAATTAAAACTTTGATTGAATGCTAGTAAAACTGCTTGAACAAAAGTGAAGATAGATTCTCAGACCTTAAACAAAATGTTTCAGCTAGTGACCATGAAAGAAAAGATCTCTTAAAAATAGCAAGGAACCAGGAAATAAAAATTCAACAACTCTCAGATGATGTAAAGAAGAACAATATAATTCTGATAGGTATCAATGAAAAAGAAGGAGTCAACAAAAATGACAAAGAAAGACTATTTTCAGAAGTAATAGCAGAAAAATTTCCAAGCAAAGGAAAAGAACCGGACATGTGGTTAAGTGAGGCATGTAGAACACCAATTAACCTCAACAAATATAAAACTACACACTGACATATGATACTTAATATCCCAGAAATCCAGCATAGGAAAAGAATATTACAAGCTGCTAGAGAAAAGAAACAGATTAAAGCAAAGTTCATCAGAATCACCGCAGATTTCATCATAAAAAATAAGGTAAAAAAAAAAAAAAGCTTGGAGTGAAATGTTTCAAGTGCTGAAAAAAAACAACTTCCCACCCATATTTATGTATTCTGCAAAACTATCCTTCAAAATGAAAGAAAATTAAGATACTTCCAAAACAAAGAACAACAGGAAATTCATAACCACAAAACAACCCTACAAAGAGTATTAAAAAATATTCTAGAAAGAGATAAAAATAACTGCCACAACAGCAGAACAATAAAAAGAACAACAGAATTCACCAAGCAGGGTAAGCAATTATACATGGAAAAAGTAGAGAACCAATAGCAGGAAAATAACATGACAAAGAAAGCTCAACACATATTGGTTTGTAACCATCAATATTAATGGCCTCAATTTACCAATTTAAAGAAACAGACCAGCAGAGTAGGCCAAGAAATGAAATCAAGTAATACAATATATGCAAGAAACATACTTAATTCAAAATGAAATTCATAGACTAAAAATCAAAGTTAGAAAACAATACTCCATGCACCAGGAACTTATAAAAAAGCATGGGTAGCTATTCTATTTGCAGAAAATGTGAAATTCAAACCAAGAATGATCAAAAGAGAGAAAGAAGTTCATTGCATGCTTATTAGAGAAAAACTGTAAGAGGAAGAGGTACCAATCATAAATATGTACACAACAAACACACATCTTTACCCAACTATATAAGAAAAATTATAATATACACGAAAAACCAAAGAAACAACAAAATTGTAATGGGGATCTTAATATTCCACTGACACAGAAAGATCGATCAATTGGACAAAAAATTAGCAAGAAAATAAACTAAACCAAACTTGTGAAAAAATGCATTTTGTAGATTTTTATAGAGAATTCCACCTGATAATATCAAAATACACATTGTTTTCACCTGCATGTGAGACATTCTATAACGTAGACTACAGGGTAGCTCATAGAACATGCATAAGTAAATGCAAATAAATGGAAATTATACCATGTATATTATCTGATGATAATACAATAAAATTACAAATTAATGACTAAAGAAACTTCAAGCCACATAAACAGATGGAAATTAAATAACGTGCTCCTGTACAACCAGTGGGATATAGATGAAATAAAGGAAAAAATTAAACAATATCTATAATCAAACACAATTGCAAATACAATATTACAGAATCTATGGGATGCAATGAGAGCAGTCATCAAAGGGAAATTTTTATCATTGAACACTCACATTAGGAAAACAGAATAAGAACAAATGAATAGCCCAATATTTCATATGAAAATCTAGAAAAAGTGTGAAGCCCAAAGCCCAAAGAAAGAAAACTATAAAAATGAGAAGAAATTAATGCATTTGCAACAAATAAGACAATATAAAGACTTAATAAATCAAGGAGTTGGTCTTTGAAAGAATAAATCAAATTGATAAACCCCTAGTCAACCTTAGCAAAAAAAGAAAAATCTCAAGTTAATTCAACAAGTAATGAAAAGGGTGAAATCACCACGGATCATGAGAAAATTCAGAAGACCATCAATACCTAAGTCAAAAATCTTAATTCTCATATAATTGGAAACATAGAAGAAATGGATAGATTCCTATATATGTATGAATTATCAAAGATGAATCAAAAATAAATAAAATTCTGAATGACACAATACCAGTTAGTGAATTGAAACTGCAATTAAAAACTTACCAACAGGGGCCTGGGGAGATATTTCAATGGTATAAGCCTCTTCCTGACAAGCACAAGGCTCTAGTTTCAATCGCAGCTACAAAATCAGAAACCTTGCCAACAAAGAAAAGCCCATGTCCTCATAGATTCACAGCCTAATTCCACAAGAAATTTAAGAAGATTTAATGCCAATACACCTCAAAGACTTCTGTGAAATTTAAGAGAAGCAATTATCCATCACTCATTTCTTTTTCTTTTTTTTTTTTCTTTTTCTTTTTTTCCCCCATGGCTCATTTCTCGAGGCAAGTTCTACCCTGATACCAAAACCAGAGAAAGTCCCAACCAATAATGAGAACTGTGTTCATAATGAACATAGATGCAAAAATTCACATTAAAACGCTAGCAAACAAAACTCAGCAAATCACCAAGTTTATACACCACGACTAAGTACGTTTCATTTTAGGAATGAAGGACTACTTCAAAACATGCAAATCAATAAATGTAGTATACAATATCAACAGAGTCACAAATAAAAATCACAAATCATCTCAACAGATGCAGAAAAAGCTTTTGGCAAAGACCAACACTCATTTGTGATTAAAAAAAAAAACCCTACAGAAAATTGAAATAGATTGTCTTTTCCTCAATCTGATGAAAACTATCTATGACAAATCAGCAAACAATATTGTACCAAATAGATGAAAACTAAAAGCTTTTACTTTAAAATCAGGAAAAAGACATGGATATCCACTGTGACCACTCCTATTTAATATAGTTCTGGGAACATTAGCCAGAGCAATGAGAAAATACAGAGATGAAAATAAGGATTAGAATAGAAGAAATGTAATAATCATTATTCAAGATGACATGATACTCTACATAGAAGACCCCCAAAACTACCAAGAGACTTATAGATTTAATAAACAAGAGTTTTAATAATTAATAGAGCAACTGGTTACAAATTCAACACTCAAATATCAATAGCATTTCTGTACACAAACAACAAACACACTGAGGAAGAAGTTAGGGAAAACTCAACATTCTCAATAACATCCCCAAAATAAAATACTTAAGAATCAATGTAACAAAGGAAGTAAAAGATCTACATAGTGAGAATTACAGTAATCTGAAAGAAGAGACTGAGGATGATTTCAGAATTTGGGAAAATATTCTTCTTCATGGATTGAAAAAACCAACATTGTGCCAAGTGGCCATACTTCCAAAACTTTTATATAGATTTAATGCAAACCCAATCAAAATACCATAATTCCCCCTCCTATATCCTAAAGTTCATTTGGAACCAGAAATTACTTAGAATAACAAAGGCAATCTTGGCCAACAAAGACAAGGCAAGAGGCACTACAATACCAGATTTGAAGCTATACTATGAAGCTACTATGATAAAATCAGCATGGTACTGAAAAACCACAACTGAGGATCAATGAAACAGACACAACTACAAACATACTCAGCCATTTTATCTTTCAGTGAGGGGCCAAATTATGTTCACTGAGAGACAAATAGACTCTGTAACAAATAGCACTTGAAAAACTGGCTTGCCACATGACAAAATGTAAAACTAGATCCATTTCTATCACCATGAACTAAAGTCAAAATAGATTAAAAATCTATATATTAAAACAGAGACACTAAATCTGTTGGAAGAGAAAATAAGCAGAAATATTGAAGACATAAAGGTAGGAAGAGAGTTCATGAATAAAAACCAAACTACCCAGGAAATACTTCAAAGAATCAGCAATTGCGATCTCATCCTATTAAAAATCCTATGAAAAAGTTTTTGCATGTCAGAAGAAAACACAAACAGATTGAAAAAGAAACCTGAAAATTGGGGGAAAATATTACTCAACTGTTCCCAAGATAAATGACTTCTAGAATATATAAAAAATAAAAAAAATCAAGACTCCAAAATTTAAAGTCCCAATTCAAAAATGGACATCTGAGATGCATACATGCTTCTCAGATAAAGAAATACAAATGGCAAATGAACATATGAAAAAATGTGTATCATCATTTGTCATTCAAGAAACTCAAAACAACATGGAGAGATTCCATATGAGCTCAGCAAAAATGGCCATCATAAAGAAATCAACTAATAACCAATGCTGGAGGGGTTGTGGGGGAAAATGAAATTTTGTGCATCTTGTGGGAGTATAGATGGGTACAAACACTGTGGAAAAAGTGTGGCTATTTCTCAAAAATTTAGAAAAATTTAGGACTAGAGATTCCATTCAACCAAGCTATTCTCTTTTTGGGTATTTTTCTGGAAGATTTAATAATATTCTACTACAGCAATGTAGTACACTCGTGTTTATAGCAGCACAGTTTGGTGTAGCTAAATTGGAAGCAACACAAATGCCCATCAACTCAGGGCTAGATATAAAAGACATAGTATTTTTATACAATAGAGTATTGCTCAACTATAAAGAAAAACACAAGACTTTCATAGATAAATGAATGCAACTAGAGACCATAGTCATAAGAGAATTAAATCAGACCTATATGTATAAACATTATATTCTCTCACTAGTGCAAGAACCTGAAAGAGTACATAAAAGGCACAATAGATATTATCAAAGGGGAAGAAACTGTTCAAAGTAAAAGGATAGGGCCAGCCAAATATCTCAGCAGATTAGAGCACCTGCAAGTGCCCCACCCCTGGGGCATGTGGAGAGGGCAATTGAGACTGAGCATGGTGGCGCATGCCTGCAATCCCAGTACTTGAGGCTGTAAACAGGAAAATCACTGACAGCCTGATCTAGACTTTGAATACCCTGAATACCCTTCCCTAAAATACAAAAATAAATAAATGAATAAATAAAACAAAAGAACAACTGTGATGAAAGAAAGCAGAAAACAAAGAAAGAAGGAAGGATATATATATATATATAATGTTAGCTAAGATGATGGTCCTACTAATTTCTATTGGTTTATAGAAGGGAATAGTTAATCCTTAAAATTTTTATTTTGACCAATTTCACATGCTTGTATCTGATAATCTAAGCAACTACTTTGAAGACAACAATGTGAAATATAACAACCATTGTTGAACTCCTATCATGTTGTGTTTTGAAATTCTGTATTATTTCTAGTGTTTTTATTATTTTTTCTACTCCCTTTAAAATAAAGTAATGATGGTGAAGATGTCAATGAAGGACATCAGGGTTGGCATTTTACTATCCTGTTTATTAGTCTAGTAGTCCTAATCTAAATTGCAAATGACTTTTTGAACCTCCTTGTTTTGAATAAATAAATGAGTTCTAACAATCAACAAAAAATAGAAGGCATTTTGAATCTTGTCTTTGTTTCCTTCTCTAAAGCCTAATTTCTCAATGCCATATCTATGTCACTTATTCAAATGATAGGCAGATTAGTAATGAACATCCTATATGCTTTCACCAGGCCATTGGTTATAGAATGCACATTATGACTTGGTTTGTTTGATCAGCAAGACAAAATTTGACACAAGCAAGATTTATCTGGGGCTGTGCTTACTAAGGGAAGCAGCAAGCTCCAAATGATGACAGAGAGTGTGATAGCCTAGATTTACGACAAGTGCAAACTTTATCAATCTCATCCAACAGCTGAGAAAGGGAAAATTATATCCATGGGACCAATTTTATATTTTCTAATACATATTTGAATTGACAACTCATGTGTAACTTCCTCTGATAGTTGTTAAAAATTTTAGGTCATATACTTTATTCTTGCCACTATAGATGTTCTACTGATTTTGGTGACAACTAAAATCTTTCATGGTGAATGCTGCAACATTCTGTGAACATGTGTGAGTCTAATATACACGGAAACATGCTCTTCATACTAGTTTTGAGTAGATTTTAGCATATCTTTCTTGTCTGGCCAATAAATAATGTTCCTATATATTTGCATAGGCATAAAATAGAAACTACAAAACATTCATATTTAGTTAGGAACTCACTTGGCATAAACAGCACTACATCAATACACATTTGACACTGCATTCAGAATCTGACAGTATCTGTCTAGTGAATAAAAGAGAAACACCTTTGAAAAATACATGCTTTCAGGCATGTCCAACCTTTTGGCTTGCCTGGGACACACTGAATGAAGAACAACTGTCTTGAGTCACATAAAAGTATGCAGCAAGTCACCAGATCTCAAATATTTGAGTTTTAAACTTCCACATTTATGAACAGACCTTGTATTCTGAACATTTGTAGGTCCAAACCAATCATGGAGGTAGTCCACAGGTGGGCCACACATTGTCACAGTTGTATTTCTTTGTGTGCACTGCACATTGTGATAGTTTAAAATGGCTCAGTGTTCAATCACAACCCAAGCTATCTGGAAGCAAGAGAAAAAGCAATGGTGATGTAGAGGGGACAGCTAGGAAGCAAACCACAATATACGTTGTGTATTTATATCAAAGGTGCGTGCGCTACTGTGTTGGACTTATGAATGAATACAACTTACAGATACTACCCAGGAAGGGAACTTGCTTGAAAGTCAGGGACTTACTTACACTGCAAGAGTGTAACAAAATTGCTTCTATTTATTTTTAATATTTGTTATTTTAACATTTTTGTTTAAAAGAGAGGGCACAGGCAGGGCATATTTTCCTTCCTTTAGTTACTACACAATAAAGAATTAATAATGTGATTTTTTTGTCTATTGGTTAATTATACTAGTAATATCACCGAATGAAAAAAAACATATACACACTTTCAATGTTGGAGAAATTCTAAGAAACTTACAAAAATAGCAAACTTTAATTAAATTCTGCCTGGTTGTAGTATCCTTGCCTATCATACAAAAAACAGTTGTAATTAAAAAAAATGTGGAACCAAAAATGGGAAAAAGAAAACTAATATAGTTGATAAGTTGTAGCAAAAGTATTAAATACTTCAAAGTAAAGTTAATATGTTATATACAAGACATATACCCTTAAAACTGTAAGCAGGCTATATATCCATCAACAGAGGAATGGAAAATGAAATTTGAGGGGCAGGGGAGATGGCTTAGTGGAATAAGCACTTCCTTGGCAAGCACAAGGGCCTGAGTTCAGTTCCTGGTTCCGCAAGAAAAAAAAAAAAGAAATTTGCCATTTATACATAGTATAGTACTACTCTGCCATATAAAAAATAAACTTGACTCACTGGTGGGAAAATGGATGAACCTAGAGACTATGATGTTAGCTGAGATAAATTAAACACACAAGGTTAAGTATCACATGCTTCCTTTTTTAAATATTTTATTTTATTTTGGAGAATAGAAACAAAAGCAAAAGCAAAGACAGAAACAGGGTAACATACAAGGATACATATGTTACAGATTTTTCAAAATAAGAATAGCTAATTATCACATGCTTTATTGTATGTGTGAAACTCAAGACGTTAAAAAAATAGCAAAATAAAAGGAGAATTATGAAAGTAGAATGTTCACAAGAGAGAAGGGGATCATATAAATGGTTGAAGGAGGAGAGAAAGGGTTGACAAAAAGAATTAAGATGTGTTATATGCATGTATGTATGTATGTATGTATGTGCCAACTCCTTGCAAGTAATGTAATCACTATGCACCACAAATATTTACCAATAATAAACAAAAAAGGAAACAAATTAAACAAAGTGCCAAATATTGCTGAAATAAATAAAAGACCTGGATAAATTGATATAATATGTTTATGAATACAAATATTCACTATTTCTATTCAGACATTGATTCAACCTAAAATTTTTTGATAGAAATAAAGTTTTTATTATATAAACAATATGAGCATGCAAAGCAATGAAAAACACCAAAAACCATAAATATAGACCCTCAAGTAACCAAAAGATAATATTTAGAAGAAAAAGTGTGAATAATTTAACAATATAATCCTAGTAATTAACATGAAATAATGGTCATCAACACAGTTTAAATACTAGTGTATTTGCAAGCAAGTTGAACAAAATGATACAACTGAGGGTACAGTAATAGGTATCCAGTCAATACATTTTCACACTTAATTAAATAGGGAAAAGAAAAGTGCTTTCAACTAATGTTTGGGAAGAAATTCAGTATATATTTGAAAAAGAAAAAGTGATTTAAGGTATTATCTCACCATAATAAACAGAATTTTAAGACATCAGATTTAAATGTGAATGCTAAAATTATAAAAGTTGTATAAAATATATGAGAATGTATTTGTAACTGGGAAAGGGCAATAGTTTTCATTAGTACATGATTGCAGGGCATGCCATGTGCAATCATCCTGGTGAGCAGGTACATTACATAATGGAGCAGCTGTACTATTTTTTTTTCCCTCCCGGCCCTTTCCCAGTCACCTTCTCTACATCTTAATCCCCTTTCTCCATTTTCATTTTTTAATTAGGGAAGGGTCTATTGGGTGTTTTGAGTCTCACTACTGTATCAGACTCATAATGTTCTTCCTGTTTACAACCTTCCAAGATCTGGGATTACAGGCACTTGCCACTCCACCCAATCTCAATTGCCATTACAGTGCAGTCCTGGTGGCAGCACTAGGACACAGGACCAGGGATCAAACACCCAGCTCCTGCAACTGCTAGAAGGTGCTTTAATCCACTGAGCTATTTGGCTGGCCATCCATTTTCATTTTTTTTTCACAATTTTATTGATAAACAAATAGCAATTAGACAGTTTCAAATCAAATCGCTA
>NDGM010157368.1:0-21642 GCA_002564305.1 Octomys mimax | reverse complement strand
AGATAGCTCAGTGGAATAAGCACTTCCCTGGCAAGTGCAAGGGCCTGAGTTCAGTTCTCGGTTTCACCAAAAAAAACAAAAACAAAAACAAGAAAAACACCAGAAAGACAGACTAGCACCCTACTGAGGCTTCCCTTTGAAGTATCTGGAAAGGGAACCCATCAAGGTTCACACTGTGATTCCTGGTATTTACTGTTCACCTGCAGTCTGTGTCTCCCTCCACAGGGGAGGCTCTAGGCTGGTCTGAAGACCATCCTGACCTCCCTCCTTCCTGACCCTGTACTTCTCTATGCAGTTCCTGTCCGTGTGCTGGAGCTGAGTGAAAGCCACCCTGCCAATGGGGAGCAGACAGTCCGCTGTCGTGGCAGAGGCATGCCCCAGCCACATGTCACCTGGTTTACCTGCAGAGACCTCAGAAGGTGAGCAGACCCCATGCCTCAGTCTCCCAGGGTACCCACTTCTGGCTACTAGGACCCAGTGGCGTTTATCTAGTCCAGCCCCCTCCTCTGAGCACCTTGCTCCAGACTAGAGCCACATCCCAGAAGACCAAACCACAGTTTCCTTAACTTGTCCCTTACATTGATTCCTGAGCTATCTCCAGCCCAGCACAATGCGGAATGGAGAGACCTCATCTACCCAGATGTTCTGTACCCCTGACCAAGATTGTTTGTAGCGCGGTGCATAGCGGCAGAATTGAGTTCAGATTGCATGATTTAGGAGGTCAAGTGAGATGAGTCAGTTTTTTGGTCCAGGGCTCTCTAGCCTGGAATGGGAGCGCCCTCTGCTGGTCAGTTAAGAGCGCATGGAGGAGCAAGCTTGTGTGGATGTTGCTTGGACCAGGCGTGCCTTACTTCCCTCCGCTACCGCTCCGTGGCGCTGCCTGCTTCTGGCCCCTGTTTCCCCATCTGCAGAAGGGAGAGGCTGCAAGCCATCCCCCTAATTCTCCTGGCAGGTGTCCGTACGAGCTGCCGCCCACTGCGCTGGGGAACAGTTCGGAAGAGGAGAGCCAGCTGGAAACCAACGTGACATACTGGGTGGAGGAGCAGGAGTATGAGGTGGTGAGCACGCTGCGCCTGCGCCACGTGGATCAGCAGCTGTCGGTGCGCTGCATGGTGCACAACCTGCTGGGCCAGGACGTGCAGGAGGTCACCGTGGTGCCGCATTGTGAGTTCCCCGGCCCGGCGGCCCTGATGCCCTCTTGTTCTCACCTTGCCATCCCCGGGATTGAGCCAGGGCACATGGCACGGGCCAAGTCACCATGCCTGAGGGCACACAGGAGGGTTCCGATCCACCAGTGTGTTCCTGTGAACATACGCGAGTGTATGACGCGGACATGAGCGGCACTATGTGCTTATATGTAGTGAATATAAACAGTACGCATGTTGTATGTTGTAAACACTGAACGTTGATAGGTGTGTGGCCTCTGTGTAGATTTGTAAACGGTGTGCTGAAGAATGCCTAAACCCCAAACACACGAGTAAAGCAAGAGTGTACATCTGTAAGCACGTTCAGTGCCTGACCACATGTATAAACCCCCAGAATGGGTGTCTGCAAACCATGCACATGAGCACGTCCGATCCCTAGACTTGGGGATCAACCCACAGAATGTCTGTCTGCATATGTGTGTGTGTCATTGCACAGTCCTTATTCGTGTGTATAAACAAAGCATGCACAGTTCCTGTGCATGTGCGGAACCTGGCCTAGTGCACAACCATGCGTGTGTCATTGCAGCACATCCTTTGGATGTGCACGTGTGCATGCACAACCCCTGAACACATAGGCATGCTGTGCAACGCTTGTCTTTTAGAGGTAGACGTATATGCAATGCTCACTGTGCCTGCCAGTGTCCAGGTGCATTTGCACGCCTGCTTGCCCTTCCCTGTGTTTGCTTGCACCTGTGTCACATGCTTCTTATTCACCTGCTTCTTGTTCAGTAAATAGTTCCAGGGATCCAATTTCTCACTGGGGTACAGAGGACCATGGGTCCCCCCTTGCCTGTTCTACTGGTGCCTTTGGTCTAGAAAGAAGAGAAACTTGACAATTCTACTCAGGATCATCTCTCTGGGGGGAAAGCCCAAAGAGACCAGGACCCCACGCCTCACTGTAGCATGAGGAAAGTGTGCTGGAGAAAGGGACCATTAGACAAAGCCTGCATGGTGACTAAGGCTTACCCTGGTGAGGAGCTGTGTTCTGGTCAGATGCAATGGTCTGGGCAAAAACCCAGAGGCACAGTGAAGTCGAAGAAATTCAACCTGGAAAGAGCACAAAATTTATGTGGATTCAGGGATTTGGGATGGGTGAGACAGAAGGAAAGGAAGTGGTAAGGAATGGGGCTCTGTGCTCCAGAGGCCATGGGAGGTGTTCTGCACACACTCCTGGAGTCCTCAGGCAACCCTGTGGGCATGTCCACATGCTCAGCACACACACTTGTCCTGTCTTTGCCCTGTGGAGGGCGAACTTTTAAGAATACCTTTATTCCCCACCTTCCCACACATGCTCACAGCTCCCTGCAGGTGTGGCCGCTCAGTGGACAGTGAGGCTGGCCTGGAGGGCACAGCGGCTCAGAGCAGAGGCTGTGGCAAAGCTGTTATGTGGTGCCTGAGGGGCTGCCATGCACAATGCATGGGACAATGGGGGCTGGGTGAGGACTCCCCAGAGGACACAGGTTTCCTTCCCAGGACTGTGATGTGTCATTGCTGGGAAGAAAGAAAAAGGAGTGATGATAATCTGTGACCCTGACCGGGGGTGGGGTGAGACTGGATAGGATTCCCTGGGGAGCAGAAAAGGGCAGGAAGGAACACAGAAGACAGAAACAGATTCCCAGGAGACCAGACGGGTGGACAGTGGTGCAGGGCAGGAAAGATGAGGATCTACCAGGAATAGCTGGGCAGTGAGTGTGCAGCAGAGAGGCAAGAGTCTTGGGGTAGAGGAGCCAGAGGGTGGGGCGGGAGGGGGGCCAACCCCAAATGCTCACTCCCATTATGGGGGCCTCACTTCATAACTGCCACCACTATCCACCCTAGCTGTGCCCAGGGGTGGAACCCAAAAGAAATAGGCTCCTTTTTGAGTTTGGAGTCATCAGGCTGTGGGAGCTTAGTGTATGGTTCCCCAGTGATCAGTGACTTGGTCCATAGGCTAGCTGGCCAGGTGTGGAGCCCAGTGCTTTGACTTAGCTGTGACAGCCCTGACATGGGCATGGGATCAGAGAAGATGTGTGCTCAGCCTGGCCTCCCGGGGCTCCTGGTGTCATGGGAGGCCCAGGCAATAAACAGGCGCTCAGAGCAAGACTCTGTGCCCAGCTACAGCAGAAAGGCCAGTCTGACTTCAGGCCTGAGGAAGCCAGCAGTGACCTGAGCTGGGGGTGGTTACTAAGGCACATGAATAGAGGACAGGCCAATGGTGTGGCCCTTTGCAAGAGGTTGCGGGTCTCACATCAATTGCTGTTGCAGAAGTGGTGGCTTCCATCTGGCCAGGATGGGATTTGGGAAGCCCTTAGTGGGGTGGAGGTAAACAGCCGTCCCAAGCCAGTGTGCTTACACCTTCTCTGGTCTCTGTCTCAGCCCTGCCCTTCAAGGTGGTAGTGATCTCAGCCATCCTGGCCCTGGTGGTTCTTACCATCATCTCCCTCATCATCCTCATCATCCTTTGGCAGAAGGTAAGTTCCCTCTGCTCCAGTGAGTGCAGGTCAGCATGTCATTTGCTTGCATGGACCCCTCTGGCTCTACAGGTGCTTCATGATCAGCCCCCATAAGGGGCCCAGCATGGAGCTGAGATGGAAACTTGGGTAGAGGGACACCGGGCCCTGAGTGCCTCCACTCGCAGCAGCCTGGGCTGACATGGACCTGCTGCGTCCTCTGGCACCATGGCCCTGCTCATCCTGGGTGCAGGATGTGATGCCTTTGGGATAGACCCCGTGGATTCCAGGGTTTTTCCAGCTCCCGCCACGTAGGCTGCTGAGTCTACAGAGATGCAATCTGACCTTATTAGTCTGTAACATCTGTGTTCTGTTCTGAGATTTCACCATTCTATGAGCCCAACATTTAAAAATTCCTGAAATAGGTTTGCACTGCCCCATGATTCTGTCAGTTTTAGATTCCAATCCTGTGATTCCAACAACCTAAGATTTAAACACCAAAGGTTATGTCCTTCTGAGATTCCCATGATGATGGTTCACGGTGTGGGGAGGGGCCACCGCCATCAAGAAGTGTGTGCCTAGCTCTTGTCACACTGTTCAGGGCACTGAGGGAAGTTGGTGAGGAGGTTCTGATGCGCCAGGCCTGGGCCATCAGCTGCTTCTCTGCCTGCCAAGTCCTGACAGCTGATTTACTACCTTCTTCTCCAACTGGAGCTTCTTGGTGCTTTTTCCTCTGATCTCATGAGGGCCTTAACTCAGTTGGCCACTTGCTATGTGACTTCAAATATGTCCCTAGCCCTCTCTGGATCTCCAAGCCTCCTGGCCCCTGTCCTGTAAGAGGCCGGAAGTAGTGAGCTCAAGGCTGAGCTTGCCCCATCTTGGTTCTGCAGAAACCACGCTATGAAATCCGATGGAAGGTGATCGAGTCTGTGAGCTCCGATGGCCACGAGTACATCTATGTGGACCCCATGCAGCTGCCCTACGACTCCACGTGGGAGCTGCCACGGGACCAACTCGTGCTTGGTCAGTCCTCATTCAAGAATTAGGCGACTTAAGGCAGCAGGGAGACTATCAGGGGTCTGGTCCCAGATTGAACTTGATGGAAGACCAAGGGCTGGCACCATGCCTCCTCTGGCCCTTAATGGTCCTCTGTGTCAGAGGACCAGACGCTGCCCAGGGACTGCCCAATGTTGTCTAGTGATCCTGAGAGTCTAAGAGGGAGCCCTTGTGTGAAAGGAAAATTACTGAGGAGTGCCACACTACTGCGTGCCAGCAGGTGCTTAGCCTAGCTAGGGAGGCTGAGGGAGTGCAGAGGAGCTGTTCTCCCCTGGGGAGGGAGGAGGACACAGAATCCTGGAAGGACTGGGAAGCCTTATGGCTGTAGGTGCCCCCTGGTGGGGAACAGATTAAGTCCAGGGTGGTTTGAGGGACAGGGAAGTTGACCTAAAATACTGGCTCTTTCCCAGTCCTGATTGAAAAGATGGGGTGCAGCTCTTTGGTGGGCCTGTGACTGAGAGACTGTCTCCATCCCAGGACGCACTCTTGGCTCTGGGGCCTTCGGGCAGGTGGTGGAAGCCACAGCTCACGGCCTGGGACATTCACAAGCCACCATGAAGGTGGCTGTCAAGATGCTGAAATGTGAGTCCTGGGAGCCACCTTTTCCCACCCTCCATACTCATCCAGCCTATTTCTGACCCACTCCACACAGGAAGGGCAATTGTATTTGGAGGAGGGGTCTGCGCCTCAGCCTGCTTATTTTTACCCAGCCTCTTTCCCCCTGGGTGTGGGTCCTCACCACCCTCGGCCTCCAGGATCTTACACCACAGGGTGGAGAGAGGAGTCAGACAGGCTCAGGTGGGAGTGCTGGGTGACTGCCTTGGCCTGAGCCCCCTTTCTTCTCAGCCACAGCCCGCAGCAGCGAGAAGCAAGCCCTCATGTCGGAGCTGAAGATCATGAGTCACCTCGGGCCCCACCTGAACGTGGTCAACCTGTTGGGGGCCTGCACCAAAGGAGGTACCCAACCACCCCCAGAGGGATCTAGGAAGGGGTCTGGCTGCAAGGCTTCGCCTCTCCTGTCCCTGTCTCAGTCCAGAACAGTGGGGCACCCAGCTGGAAGGTTCACACCTCTTCCTGTCCAGGTCCTCACTTCATACTCTCGGGTGGGCTTAAGACTTAGAAACTCAGATTTGCAACACTTTCACAGCTGAAAGGCCCTGCAGGTACTAGACCCAGTGGGTTCCAGATCAAAGTGTTTTCAGACCTCCCTTTACTTTGCACAATACACCTTTTGAAAACTGTAATGAGAAGCAGTTAATATGACCCAGAAGTGAGTCACCTGCCTCCCCCAGTAGAGACCACCAAGGTGGCGCCCAGGGGGTGCTTTTGTTCAGATCACACAAGAAAGTTCTTTTGTCCAGTTGTGTTTATCTGAAGCTCTGATTGCAAGTTGGGCTGAAAAAAAAATGTAATTGCCTTTGCAGCTGCTTCTTGTGAGATTTGGGATTTTCCTTAGTATTGTGCAATCTAATCAAAATACAGAAGTACGCTGCATACACAGGCTAATTCACGTCGGCAGTGATCACCCATTTCACAAGTTTTGTTTTCATTAATTTTTTTAAGCTCCCACCAGTTGGTTTTAAATAAGTACACTGAATTTGAGTGTAACAAGTAAACCAAAAATAATAGTTACCTTACATGCTTCAGTATAAGCTTTAGTTTTAAAACTCATCCCTAATGGCTAATATTGTTTGTCGCATGCCACACGGGCAAAGGCAACATTTCATTGGTCCTCCTGACATGTCAGTCCTCTGCATGGACATTATTAGCTCACTTGACAGATGGGGAAAGCAAGGCTCCAGAGGAACAAGCACCATGCTTATAGTCAGAGGCAGGAGAAATCCAGGTTTGCAGGGTTCTCTTAGCTGTCATGCCATCCATCCCACAGCCAGCTTATTTATGTGGGAAACTTTAGGCCAAGCCACCCCAGGGATTGTCCCTGAGCCTGTCCCTCCACAGGACCCATCTACATCATCACTGAGTACTGCCGCTATGGTGACCTGGTGGACTACCTACACCGAAACAAGCACACCTTCCTGCAACACCATTCGGACAAGCGCCACCCGCCCAGCATCGAGCTCTACAGCAACACCTTACCTGTGGGGCTCCCCCTGCCCAGGTACCCTGAGATGGGGTGACACCCACAGAGCACTCTTGTCTAACAGGATGTTGAGTGTGGGGCAGAATCTCTCTGGAGCCAGGGTGTCCACCCTAGACCAGGCAGCAATAACGATGGTAGCGGTGGGATCTCAGTGTGCCAGGCCCTGTACTTAGCCCTCTACAGATGCTGAGTCTCTGGAACTGCACACCATCCCCAGGTTGTGGGTCCTGTGCTTCTGCCCAGGGGAATCCCATGGGCAGGCACTGGGGAGGAAGACATGCTGTCCAGCAGCACCGTAGTGCCATGAGCTCCGCTCCTGCTGCAGCCTGTCCAGTACCCCAGGGACATAGCAAGTCCTGATTGCATCTTTCCTTAAAAGAAAATGTCTAAGTTCTTTTGCTCATTATAAAAGGCAAAACAAGAATGATCTTGGAAAAGCACACAATAGACATTAAAACTCGGCCCTGAAGGGCTGGCCAGATAGCTTAATGGACTAAAGCACCTGCTTAGGCAGAGCACAGTGGCCAGGGTTCAATCCCCATTGTGCTGTGCTAGTCCTGCCCCCAGGGCATGCTGAGCGCGTGATTGAGACTGGGTGTGGTGGCATGGGCCTGTAATCCCAGAGTTTGGGATGATGAAAACAGGAGAATCACTATGAGTCTGATCTAGGTAGTGAGACCCTGTAGGCCCTATCCTAAAATACAGAAAATAAATAAATAAATAAAACACGGCCCCAACCTTCCCAACATTCCCACGGCCTCCTTTCTGTCTTTCCTGTCTGTGGAGACATCTGTGTACAGCCCCACAGCCCCTTAGGGAGCTAGCTCTGGGGGCAGAGTTGTGGGCTAGGCACTCATGCAGCACCCTGGGTGTGCTTGAAGAGGCCCCAGAAAGATGCCTCTGAACATCATCTTGTGATCTTTGCTTAGTCACTGTAGTAACCTCAGTGTGAGCTCTCTGAGGACACTTACTGGTCTTACGTCATCTTGGCTATCCCAGTGCCTAGTTCAGAGCTACGGCATTTAGTCAAAAGGGCTCTGTCTAAGGTCACTCACATAATGAGAAGTGAAGGATGATGAAGGAAAGAAGAAATGGTGAGTGACGGACAGACCACAAGGGCCCTGGCACGAGCCGGGGACAGCAGGGGAAGGGAAGAGAATGCCCATGACCTGCCCTGCTGTGTTCCTCTTACCTCCAGCCCCATGTCCCTGAGTGGGGAGAGCGATGGTGGCTACATGGACATGAGCAAGGATGAGTCAGTGGACTACGTGCCCATGCTGGACATGAAAGGAGACGTCAAGTACGCAGACATCGAGTCCTCCAACTACATGGCCCCGTACGACAACTACGTCCCCTCTGGTGGGTGGACACGGTGCCCTCACCCCCGCAGGGGAATGTAACTGTGCCGGACACATTCTTTCTGAAGCCCTTCACGTACCCTGCTGTGCAGCCACCTGGGAGGAAGGTGGCCATTTCCACATCATAGGTACCCAGAGCTGCTGCAGAACAGCATCTCGGTGTGAACCTTGTCTGAACATCCAGAGGCATGAGCAGGGTCTGCAGGGAGGGGGAAAGCTGGGGTAGGATATTGAGGAGTGCCTGACTTCCTGGGGCCTGGAGGAAAAGTGATCGGCTCCAAACTGGCCCAGCGCCAGTCCAGTTCTCAGTGTCCCTGAGAAACAAACAGGCAAAACTAAGATGCTGGTCCCAGCTTAGCTGGAAGTGTTCAGGAGAATCAGTAGTCACCTGTCTCGGACAGTCAGCCTCCCCTAAACCAAAAGACAGGAGTGTGCTGGACCACAGGCTGGCAGGTGACGTATGACCTCTGCTTTCTCCTAGCCCCTGAGAGGACCTACCGGGCAACTCTGATCAATGAGTCCCCAGTGCTTAGCTACACGGACCTTGTAGGCTTCAGCTACCAGGTGGCAAATGGCATGGAGTTCCTGGCCTCCAAGAATGTATGTGTGATCAGAGCGGGGCAGGGTGGGGCTGTGGTCACCCTATGAGCTGGAGGCCTCCCCGTGCTCAGCCCCACACTACAGCCACATCCCCTCTGGTGGGCAGGACAGTGAGCCCCCTCAAACCTGGGCATCAATGCTTTTCCCCTAAAGGCCTCCCCTCACAGTTGCCCCTGAGCTTCAGTTCCTTCCCCTCTTTTCCAATCCAGTGTGTCCACCGAGACCTGGCGGCCAGGAACGTGCTCATCTGCGAAGGCAAGCTAGTCAAGATCTGCGACTTTGGCCTGGCTCGAGACATCATGCGAGACTCAAATTACATCTCCAAAGGCAGTGTGAGCACCTTCTGTGGCCCCACAGGGAGGCAGCATGTGCCTCTGACCCCAGGAACAGATTCCTTCCTGACTGGCACAGCTGTAGTTCATAGATCTGCTCGGGGCTCCTCTTGGCCTGTCCTGCCCAGGAGCATGGCCCTGCCCATCCAGCTGTGTGTACAGGGAGGGGACCCATCTGTGTCCAGAGTGGAAACAGGCAGAGATACCTGGGTCCACTGGTTAAGCAGGGTTGAGGGCCCAGGGTGGATGGAAAGCTCAGGACCCCTGTTATGCCAGAGTGTCGGGCAGAGGACAATGCCCCAGTGACACAGTAAGACAGATGAGCCAGTGGCAGGCAGTGGCTAGGATTGATTTGGTTAAATGTGACCGTCTGCCTCCCACTCCTCTCCCCTCCTCCCAGACAACGCAGGGGTAGAGGACTCTAGACCTCTGGAGATCAAAGGCAGCCAGGAGGAGAGTGGGGCGGTGTCTTGTCCCTGGGTCCCCATGCCTCTGCTCAGATGGTGCGTCTTTTCTCCGAGATGGGGACTGAGTCTCTCACAGTGAGAGAAGAAGCATACTGATGCTCAGACTGGAGCAGTGTGGACAGAGGAGTCAGCTGCAGTGGGAGCTGCCTCCCCTCCCCTCCCATCTGGGGGCCGAGCGGGCTGGACACTCAGTGCCCGTGCTGTCCCTGCAGACCTTCCTGCCTCTGAAGTGGATGGCCCCGGAGAGCATCTTCAACAGCCTGTACACCACCCTGAGTGACGTGTGGTCCTTCGGGATCCTCCTGTGGGAGATCTTCACGTTGGGTGCGTGCTTCCTTCCAGCCCTCAGCACGCGGCATGGCGTCTCCCTACCTCTCCTGCCTCATGCATGACAAAACTCTGGGGCAGGTGCTGGGACATGGGTCAAGACCACTGGGACTTGTCCCGGCTATGCTACTTCCTGCCCGCTGTGTGACTTGGGAAGCGCTGGTCCTCTCTGGGTCTCTCTGACCTCCTTGGCTCCCGTGTTCTCTATTTTGGGGAATGTTGCCATCTCTGCCCAGTGCCCAGGAAAGAGCGCACATTTCCCAATGCCAAGACACCATGCCCTCACCCACCCCAGGACCATATGCCTCCCCCACGCTGTGGAGGAGGGCATCCTGCCTCTTCTTTGTGACTCTGAATCTGTATGCTTTGTCTGCCTCCCACAGGTGGCACGCCTTACCCAGAGCTGCCCATGAATGAGCAGTTCTACAATGCTATCAAGCGGGGCTACCGCATGGCGCAGCCAGCTCATGCTTCTGATGAGATGTGAGTGTGCTAGGGAGGACGCTGGGGGTGCAGATCATGGGTGTGCCGGACTGCTGGCTTCACCCCAGAGAGAGCCCGATTAGCTCAGGGATCTGGAGAGATCCAGCTGTCACTGGCTGTAGGTGTTCAAATGGTTTCATCACACTCTCTTGTGCATGTCATGGGCTTTTGCTCTCTCTCTTTTTGGGTCAGTGCTGTCCATGTGGCTGCCAACAGTGCCAGCTTTACATCTCACTGTTGACACTGCTTCCAGTCAGCGTGCTAGAGCTGAGCCTCCAGAGCTGTAGGGGTTGCAGGCCACTGGAACCAGCCACTGAGCTGAGGGCCGGAAAACCCTGACCAAGCCGAGTCGTGTCCTCATCAAGGCGATGGGTGCTGCGAGGGCTTCCTAAGGGCAGCCAGTGGTGGCAATGTGAAGTCAATGTCCCCGCCATGCCTCCCCAAGTCCTTTCCCTTTTTCACCTTATTCTGAGGGGCAGTGGCTTCCAGGCCCCCCAGCAACACCTGCCACCCCAGCATCCTGAGCCTGACCCTCTCTGCCCCCTCCCCAGCTATGAGATCATGCAGAAGTGCTGGGAAGAGAAGTTTGAGATTCGGCCTCCCTTCTCACAGCTGGTGCTGCTTCTGGAGAGACTGCTGGGTGAGGGGTACAAAAAGGTAAGTTGAGGCAGCATGGAAGCAGAGAGTTCAGATACAGAAGCCAGGCTCTTGGGGCAAGGCTGTGTGTGAGGTGCCAGTACTGAAGGAAGTACTCTTCACCCACTTGGCTTTTGCTTCATTCCTGGTACTGCCAGAGCTCTGAGTTTGATTTATGTCAGCAACACAGAGACTTGGAAGATGGTTGAGTTTGCATGGGGAGCAGGTGCGACAGCCCTGTCTGACCTCTGACTTTAGCACCTGTGCTAGCTCCTTAGGGTTCTTTTGGCAGTGTGGGCAACCCCAAGTCACATGACCTCTAATGCCCAACACAAATCCTGTCACAGCCTGTACATGGCCAGCGGGGCCTGGAAAGCTCTAAGCCACTTCCTGTGGATGGCAGTGGGCAGGGAGAGGAGATGCCCATCCCCTCTGGCACAGGCACAGCTGGTCCTTAGCTTCCTTTCTCCTGTCTCTACCCCACAATGGTCCTTGGGGAGCGAGATGTACAGAAACCACCACCATTTCATAGCAAGGAACCCTGAGGCCGCATGGGAGGAGGCCAAGGCAGGGTGAGAGCTGGATCCCTGCTCTGAAACTAGGGAGCAGGCTGGGGATGCGGCTCAGTGGTAGAGCACTAACCAGCATGGCTCCTGGGTCTGATCTCTAGCGCTGCAAAAATAAGCTAAAGATGAAGCCAGGGAGAGTTAGGGTCATGATGCTGGTCATTAATTGCCCCTCCCTTGGCGATCACCTGGGCTGTGAGATGCCAGGTGGGTGGGCAACTCAGCTGTGTGGCTTTGAGTAAAACTTCTTCCTCTCTGAGCACCAGCCACCCCTTTGCCCAGCGTGGGAGGCCCTGGGTCAGTGACCCCTGAGCCGCTGCCTATCTGACCATCATGTTTCTCCCATGCTCCCTGCCCCTTGGAGCAGAAGTACCAGCAGGTTGACGAGGAGTTTCTGAGGAGCGACCACCCAGCTATCCTTCGGTGCCAAGCCCGCTTGCCTGGGTTCCACAGCCTCCGGTCTCCCCTGGATACCAGCTCTGTCCTCTATACTGCCGTACAGCCCAACGAGGGTGACAATGACTACATCATCCCTCTGCCTGACCCTAAGCCCGAGGTTGCCGAGGAGGGCCCACTGGAGGGTTCCCCCAGTCTTGCCAGGTAACCACAGGGCGTGCATGTATGCGTGTGTGTGTGTGTGTGTGTCCTCAGGTGGACAGTTATACTTGCCAGTGAGAAGGCAGATGGGACCCATTCGACCTTTGGGACCCTCAGGAGAGAAGACCAGGCTGGGAAGAAGGACGGGCCAGGACCTATTTGTGAGGTACTCTACCTTCAAGGGAGTCCTCACAGGATGTTTATGCCATCCCTCTCTAAGCTCTGCCCTACCTTGAGGGGAAGGATGAGACCCACTTAGCCCCCAGAAGCCCGGTGGTCATGGGGGATCACAGCCAGCTTTAAGCTCGTGTCTGTCCTAAGTGCCTAGACGATCCTGGGAGCCCGACTGTGGGAGGCAAAGGCAGCTACAAATTCAAGCCAAATCCAGACTTAGGAAGGAGGCTCATGGCTTGCTCTTCCCTTCGGGTGTGGTAGTCAGCATGCAGAGCTTTAGAGGAGGGCCCAGCCAGTGCTGGACTCGCTGTTCTGTGGGGGGCTGAGAACGGGGCTTCCCCTGAGGCCAGGTCCACTACCAAACAAGATCCAGCCGGGGTGAGGCAGCAGGAGCCCTAGGCTGGGGTCTAGCTTCAGCTCTGCTCCTGGGGCCTGGGCAGGCTCCTCCTCCATGGGTCTCAGTTTCTCCATATGTGCTAGTTGTGCACACAGCTCTTAGCAGGCCGTGAAGGCTCTGATGTGGATGAGGTGGACATCCTGAGGCCGTGGGCACACAGCACGGAGAGGCTGAGCACACAGTTCCAGCATCTCAGGCCTGTTCTGTGCCCTCAGGCATCTCCTTCACCTCTCTGAACCTCAGTTCCCTCTTCTGTAAAATGAAAACAGTGAATCACTTTGATTAGGGACTTGAGAGGACTTCAGTGCAGTAAGTTTCTTAGCGTGTGGAGGATGCAGACATGAAGGCGTGAGTAATGAACTAGGGAGCCAGCGGGGCCTGCTCCCATGTCCCTGCTTCTGCCTTCCCTGCTGTGTGCTGCAGGCAGTGGCGCAGCCTCTCTGCGCTGCACTCACTCATGGTGGAGGCCCTGCACAGTCTTTACCAGGACCAAACTGCGTGCAGACATAGAAAGCTCTTACTTAATGGCCATTTTGTTCTACCATCATTCCTCCAGCCTCTCTCTTGCCTCTTTCCTCTAGCTCTACTCTGAATGAAGCCAACACTTCCTCCACCATCTCCTGTGACAGCCCCCTGGACCCCCAAGAGGAACCAGACCCAGAGCCGCAGGTGGAGCCACAGCCAGAGTTAGAGCAGCCTCCAAATTCAGGCTGTCCTGGACCCCAGGTCGAAGCAGAGGACAGCTTCCTGTAGGGACTGGTCCCCTCCTCTCCCTGCCTGAGGCTGCCCCTGCCACCCAGCATCCAGCCTATCCTGGTCCATCCTGGGCATTTGCACCATGCTGATGCTGCCAGGTGTCCCCTTGTGGAACGCTTTTGTCCCAACCTGCTGTGCTGTAAGCCCTGGGGCTGGCTTACGAGGCAAGAGGACTGTATGGCCCATGTCCAGGTTCTGCTTCTGGGGAGGTCTTGTGACTGTGAGCCAGCATACTCCCACAGGACTCAGTTTCCCTAAATGTAAGATGAGAAGTTGGACTTGGTCATCTGCAGTCCGCCTGCGATGTCCCTGAGCGACAGTGGGGCTCTTGGAGTCCCTGGGAAGGTTTGTGGGTGAATGAGGTGGCATGGTAATCACCTTCTGTTCAGTGAGCCACCCCTCAGGAAACTGCAGCTCTGATCTGCCTAAGAACTGGGGAGGGCGTCCTGCATCCTGGCTCCTGGCTGAGCTGGGCTTCCTTTGGCCAGGGCTGCACTATTCAGCAGCCACTTCTCTCGATGCTTCTCTCTACTTTCCCAGGCCCGAGCTGGCTTGGGGCCAACATGCTTGATGAATGCTCTTCATGAGTGTCGGGGGCTAAGCCAAATATGGCCTGGAGCCCCTGCCCAGAACACACGGGTGAGCCTGGCCATAAGAGGTCCCCATGGCTTCCAGACCCCAGTGGTCCTGTGGCTTTCTTTGTCCCCCTGTCTTAATCTGCCCATGAGTCTGCACTGGTGATGAGTGTGTTGACAGGCCAGCATGGCCTGTGCTCCAGTAGCTGGCCCTGACTGCATTGGACCTTCTACGACACCTTGGAGGAATCCCTTGCCTTCTCTGGTCCTAGTCTTCTTTCCTCTTGTATAATCAGCAAGTTGGACTCATTAACTCTAGATGCCGCGTCAACACTAATGATCTAGAATATGTCAGGGTGTTACACTTGTCCAGATGAAACAAAGCCAAGCACCCCACAGCCAGCTGAGCTCTGGGGAGATTCCAGGTCACACATCACACTCCAGGGACTCAGAAGCTTTGCCCCTTCCTCAGGCCCCCAGAGCAATTGCCCGGACTTGGACCAGGCTTGGCAGCCAGCGTCCTGGAAAGCCCCCAGCAGCTGTCCCAGGAACAAGGGCCTCACGAGACCCCTTTCAATACCCACAGTGAACTCTGAAGCTGTGTTGGACAAGGTGGGGCCGAGATGGCACATTGGCTCACCTCATGATACTACCACTGCCGGGGCATGTGCCACAGAAGTGATGGATGGCAAGAAGCTATGTCCTGTGACAGACAAGAGGCCTATAATGGCTACATCAGTAAAAGAATGTGAGAAGTAGCTACTTGGTGTTCCCTTCTCAACTGCCAGCTGCCCTATCCCTGAGGTAGTACCCTATTGGGGTATAGTTTTGCCCAGGTATGCCAGTGACACCTTATTGTCCTCAAATGAGTAGACACAGGAGGTGCCAGGTGAATAAGGAATGGGCCAAGACAGGCCATGAGAGGAGGGCTGGGAAGGGCTAGAGAAGCTCTGCTTCTGGGCACCAGTGCCATCCTGGCTGGCATCTCCCAGCCCTGGGTCCCCACCAATTGGCCTGAGAGCAGGGAGTGGGTTCTCACTACGGTACCAAAGATATAATCACCTAGGTTTACAAGTATTTTTAGGACTCACGTTAACTCACATTTATACATCAGAAGTGCTATTTTGTATGCTGTTAAGTTTTCCTATCTGTGTACTTTTTTAAGGAAAAGATTTTAATATTAAAACTGGTGTTTTTCACTCCAGACTCTGTGGTGTCTCTCAGGCTTTGGCCCCTGTGCCTGAGGGTGGTGAGTGTGGAGCGGACCAGACAGAGCTCATTCCAGACACAGGTCCCCAGATAGGTCTCCAGATAGGTCCCTTCAGCACTGAGTCGCAGTTGCTATACCTGGGTTTGAGTAGGACAGTCTCTGCACTGCCTCTGTGTTCCCTGTTGCCACCCTTTCCCCGCCCGACCATGTGCTTTGGCTTTGGCTCCTGAGCTGGGTCACCCTCCCTGCCTGCCCCTCCTCTGCCCATGACCAGACTGAGGCTGGTGTGGCTTGTGAGAGGTGCCTGCCAGAGCCCGGATTCCATGTCCAGGTGAGTCATGGTCAGGACCCAGGTAGAAATAAGACAGACAGCACCCAAAGGTGCCACAGAACAAGAAGTGAGGAGAGGGTGGTGGAGAGAGAAGAGGAAGAGAAATGGAGGAAGAGGAGAGAGCCGTGGCTTGGGTGAGGCCGGGAAGCAAATGTGGAGCCAGGCTGTGGTTCTGAGAGCAGCTGGGTTGGACAGGCATGCAGAGCCAGCAGCCCCCAGACTCGTAGGATGCTGCTGCACCAGCTCAGTGGTGATGGGGCTGACATGAGGCAGGCATCTGGTCCCCATGGGCCAGGTTAGTACTGGCCATAGACTCATCTGTTAAGCCCAGGCCTGAGGGGCCCTGGGGACAGCACAGGACAGTGGAGCTTCTGAGGCAGGAGCAGAGTGCATGGGTCCTGGAAAAGGCTGGGGCTTCTTAGCCTTCCCACCAGGGCTCTTCCGGAGGGTCACCCAAAGCCTATCATCTGCTCACTGTGTGTCCACGAGCCATCCCTTGCTGTCTCTGAGCACAGGGAAGGACATCTCTGCTTGGGCTTGGGGGAAGGAAACCCTTCGGAGCCGCAGGTCTCCCTGGACTGTTTCCAGGAGTCTGGGGATGTGGTTCAAGTGCAGAGAGGAACAGGGCTGTAAGTAGCTCTGACTCAGGCCCAGCCACCAACTCAGGGGCAGCTGAACCACAGCCAGGGAAAACCTCGTCATCTGAAGGATGTGGCTACCCGAAGCCCACCCTCAAGGGGATCCTGGCTTTAGAGGACACCAGAGCCTCTTACTGCCTTCTTGCCTGGCTGCAGTGAGTTGGGTAAGGTGAAACCAGATTTGCTCCAGAAAAAGAATAAACAAGCCTCATTCCACACAGGATTATCTTTGCTCTTGGGAAAGCCTTAGCGTGGAGCTCAGGAGACTCCAGCCCCACTCGGAGCACTCCTCATGCAACCTTGAGTTGCATGCCACATCGGTCCCCTAGCAGTGAGTGAGACTAACAAGGCCACAGAGATAAAGCATGATCAGCTCTGGCTGCGATGGCCCCCACAGGTGCCGCAGGCCTGGACCACCTGGTTGCTGTGCGTGCTCTCCTTTCCCCCCACGGAGCCTCTGAGCCCAGCAGCCATTACAGATGAAAGGGCAGATTTCGAAGTGGTTTGCCTGGATTGTGTGGCCAGTGTGGTCTGGCTTACTACCAGATCTGTGGTCAAGGAGATAAAGGGTGCCAAGCCAAAGGGCTGGGAAGTCTGGGAGACCCTGGCTCCAGGCCTTTCTAGTGCGATTTGTCCATGAGAGAAAGAGCAGAAAAGTGCTGGTCGGTAGGGAGGAGCTACGTGAATCTGAGGACAAGGTAAAAATATTAAAACTAGGGTGGAGGGCTTGGGCCTCTTCGTGCTGCCATGCGGAGGGGATGCAAGGTCTGACGTGACCTAAGAACCCTGCTGGTTGCTTGCCTTTCAGTCTCCCCACAGGCAGGGCCAGGAAAACAGTGAGCTGGACTTTTCCGTGCAGACAGATGAGCCACTTGGTCACACAGTGCTTCCACCACCTTTCTCCCAACCAGCGTCCTTGTTCCTGGAAAAAAAAGAAAAGAAAGACTAAAAGGGACTCTTCCTCCTGGGCCTCAGACCTGGTGGAGGCAGGGCCTCCCAGCTCCCATTAATGTCCCTGCTTTGCCTTAGGGCCCGGGGCTCCAGAGGCCTTTTTTATTTGAATTTATTGCTCTGTTTTGATAGTAATTAATTTTATGAAAGTTTAAACAACATAAGTGTGTATTTGTAAATAAGTCATTACCAGACTCTGCACATTAGATTCCAGTATCGTGGCTACTCTGTGTTTAAGATTCTATTTTATGGAAGCTCTGCTTCTCACTATGAATAGCTCAGTTATACTTTTCTAGGACCCTTGCCTTACTAGCCATACTAATATTTGTATTTTTATCTAATTAAATTATAGTCCTTTTAAAAGCTACTATTTCCATCTTGCAACTTTTAGTTTTTCACTCAGCAGTACTTTGTGGGTGTACTCACAGGACAGAGATCCACAGAGACACTAACTCATCCACTGTGAGGGGTTCACATCATTTAAAGCCACGCCCGCGCCATCAATGACATAGACATCCCTTATTGATGGACACTTCATGCTGTTCCTAACCTTTTAGAGTTGTAAATTATGATGAAGCTGCACGTTCACCGGCATGTTTATGTGCTTGTTTCCATGGAATGGACTTCTAGATGCATAGTTGCTGAGTAAGGAAAATAAGCGTTTAAAATGCTAGTGCTGCTGACATCTGAAAGTCTCCTTCATGACACACAGAGTCATAGTGCTTCTGGGAAGAAAAAATCAAGTGCAAACATGATGAGAATGATGTAATTTAGTTCTGGTGAAAGGTTCTGGCCTTCCGGAGAAGCCTGAAACTGCTCAGGTTTGTTGAAAAAGCCAATAGAAACAGGAGAGAAGAGAGCTGAGGACACAGCATAGTGGGCAATGGCTCTCTACCTCTCCTCAGCATCATTGAAGCTCAGGCCACTTGGCCACAGAGAATTTTCCCATCATGCCACTCACTGCGCCCATAGCCTGGGTCACGTACTAATGTATTGTCCTGTCTGCTAAGCCATCTACGGGCCTCAAGGGGCAGCCACCCCCAAAGTACAGACAGCGTGTCACTGATGTGGTCCCATCCCATTCTCTTAGTAAACCCAGAGAGGAGCCAGGGAAGGAAGGAAGCCCAGTGAGGAAACTGAGGCTCAGAGCCCGGGCTAGCTTGCCCATGATCACTGCAGTCGGCTATCCAGGTCACTGCCTTTGTCAGAGAGTGTCTATGTCTGAGTCCTGGCCTTGGCCGGGTCTACAGGCTGAGCCTGAGATCAGGGTGTGGCTCCCTGGGTGAGCCTCTCTTTGGGACTTGTCTGGGCCATGAGAGGTCACCACAGCTCAGAATAAAATCTGCCGTGGCTGCCTCAACGCCTGGCGAGGCTCAGGCAGAGACAAGGGGCCCTTCTAGAAGCCAGACCATGACCCTGCAACTTGCCTTTCATGCCCCTCTGCATGACCCATGCGTGCTTGTCTGCACTTGACATACCAGCCTCGGGGCTGCTGCTTCTCCTTTTGAGCTCGGACCCAGCTGCCCCCTGCCAGCTGTCCTCCCCCCTCTCCCCCCCGCCTGGCTGGCTTTGCAGTTCCACCGTCTCTTCTGGTTTTAGGTTTTGTGGGTCATCACTGTACGGAACTAGAGAGCTCACAAATGTGAGGAAGTAGCAAAGCTTCTGGGAAATCGCAGTACCCTCACAGTCTGGGAATTTCTCCATCTGAAGAAGCAAGATGGAAACTTCCCATTTAGCTGGAGCATGGCTGCGCTCTTGGTTGGCTGTCTCTTGCTCAAAGATTTTCGCTGACCGCCCCATGGTCCAGCAAAGGCTTCCCGAGGTCTTCAGGGCTCCCTGATCTGGTTCCAGCCTGTTCTACTATACCTGTGCTTCCAGGCTGCCCTCTCCCACGTGGCCCAGAAGCCCCCAGACCTGTGCCTCTCAGTGGGTGCTGTCCTCACCATCTAGAGCGCCTAGCCCTCTCTCGCTGAAGGTCACAGTCTTGCTCCAGCTTTTAGTTACCACAAGCACTTTCTCTGGGAAGCCTTCCTGGCTCCTCCCCGGGGAGTCACTCTCTTCCCAGCCCTCTGTTTGCACTTTAACATTTTTTTTATTTTAATTTTTATTTACTTATTTATTTATTTGATACAGGGTCTCGTTATGCAGTTCAGGCTCATAGTGATCCTCCTGTCTCAGCCTCCCCAGCACGGGGGTGCACCACTATGCCCAGTCTTGTAACCAGTAAGGCATACCCACGGGTCCAGGGCTAGCATGGCATGTGGCACTAGGGATCAAACCCAGGGGTCCTTGTGCTTGTCAGGCAGGTGCTTACACCACTGTATCTCCCCAGCCTGTTTGCCCTTTTGTGGGTCTTCATGCTTGTTCAGCACTCTGCCATGCCAGGCCTTCCCCAGGCTAACTTCTTGCTCCTCCTAACACCTCTCCCCAACCATTTTTCAGTTCAGATAGAGCTTCTCCTGGCACCCTCCTCTTCAGTGCCCTCACGACTCTCCACATTTCCCTCATCAGGCTGTGAGCTTCAGCAGGGAGGGGTCATGCCTGTCCTGTTCAACACGGAGTCCCAAGGTCAGAGCAAGAGTGATTTCTTGATAAATGTGTGTTAAATACACTTCACCTACACTGTTATCTCGCTGGATCAAAGTCGAAAACCTCTCTCATTTTGCAGAGGAAGGAATAAGCCTGGAGGCTGGGCCCGGCTGCATTCACAGGGCTAGAGAAGCAAGGCCTGTGGTGTCTGGTCTGCCCTTCTCTGAGACTCAAGCTGTTCCCTTCCTCCCAGGCCTTTCTGGCAGCCCCTGCCCCTGCTGAAGGTCTGTGGTAGAAAATATGAGAGTCTGCAGTTTGGTTTCTGCACTCAAAACTTATCTCTGCCATTTGTTAGCTGTGTGATTCAGAGCAGATACCTACCACCTCCAAGCCTATCTTTTTCGATCTGCAAATGGGGTAACTATGGCATGAGGATCAATGAGATGATTTGTGTAAAATCTCAGTCCAGAGACTGGCACAGAGTCTGCCCATGGAATAGGGGGACCCAGAGCAGTCTCTCCACACGTCCCTGCATTAATGCAATTATTAATACTGTACCTTTCAGTCCCAAAGCACTCCATCTGAATAAACCTCATCAGTGATTAGACTGCCAGCTGTACAGCCAACTAGCTATTCACCTTACCTCTCACAGGGATGGTAAGTGCCCTGCATACAGGGGAGAACCTGTAGCCCAGCCTTTCTGAGTCCATGAGAGGTCCAAGGCATGAAACATTCACCAAATGCCTTGTGCTTTGAGGCCGAAGCGTCCCTTCCTGTTGCTCATTTGGTCACCAGTGTATGCATTTTTCTGTGGATCTGACACAGCTAAGCTCCTATCTGCCAAGCAAGGTCAAGTGCAAAACATGTGAAGAGGAACAGGAGGGTTGTGGGCCCCACCAGGACACCTGCTAGGGCTTGGTGGCAGCATTTGGGGGTCATACCCACCCTGTGTCAATAGTCACCATTGCAGGTAGCTTGTGCTGGCAGTGAGAAGTGCTGTGGAGCTTGGAGGGGCCGTGACAGTATCTGGAAGGGACAGAACAAGGAGCAGAGCAGTCAGCACAGTGTGGCTGGAGGCAGTGCCTGGAACAGGGAGAAAGAGCACAGTGTGCACCTGCTCATCATGTGCTGAAAGCATCATGAAGAGTACAGTAGGGAGGACAAATGGCTAGAAGAGAGGAGGAGCAGGGGCAGGATACAAAGGGCTCTGTCTGCAAGCTCTGCCACAGAGTGTAGACCTGACTTGCTCTTCGTGCGCTAACTCACAGCCTGGAGCCCATCTCACCTTCAGCTCTAAGGGTAGGGGCAGCCAACCTCTCTGGCATAGGTTGATGCATGATTGGCTGCCAAACTGCCATGGTGTATGGTGCTTGGCTTCTGGCTGGGGCCGCTTCACTCTGTAAGGAATTCCCTGAGTTCCAGGGCATGGGCAGCAGGAGGTGGCTAAGATGTCCCTGGCATGGGGTCTGGAGGTTCCTGGGACCAGGAGTAAGACATGGAGTTGAGGACCAGGGTCTTAGCATGAGCAGAAGTTGGCATGGCCCCCACACTCACACCAGCCTTTCCCAGTGTGGGAACTGATATGTGAACCCCGGGTTAGCCCCGCATAGTGTGGTCGTCATTAGCACAGGCTCTCTAGACAGGATGCCTATTTCCACTCCCAGCTCTGGGACCTTGGCTCTGGTTTCTCTCTGTTCTGTGGTACCGTTGTCAGCAAACTGGAGAGAACAATAGGTCCAGTCTCATGGGTTAAGAGGAGTAAATGATAGGAACACACAAAGGACTGGCATTGTGTCTGGCACCTAAACAATTCTCAACTGTTAGGTCTCTAAATATTCCCAGGATGGATGAGGTGGTAGACTTTGGCCACCACCACAAGTGAGCATAAGAATCCCCCAGAGAGCTCAATTCTGTGCAGGTTTCC
>NDGM010157115.1:0-11439 GCA_002564305.1 Octomys mimax | reverse complement strand
TTTTAGTTTTATGTGCTTGGTACATGGTCGCATTCGTAGTTATCCTCCTGCATTCAGCCTCTCAAGTGCTGGGATTACAGGCATGCACCACCACACGGAGCCTAGCTCAGCTCACCCAGGGGCAGGGCTGGTGCAGCATGTGTAAAAAGTGTTATGTTAAAGTTATCTGCATTAAAAAAGCAATGGAAATGTTAGAAAGCAATTTAGAAACTAAAATGTACTTTTTAAAAAATCTGCAGCTGAAACGAGAATCTTCATCTCCAAAAGTAAAGAGTGCGCTGCTTTTAGATGAGGAAAAGTCTACTGATTTTGTGTTCATACCTCCAGAAGGCAAAGAATCAAAAGAAAAAATACTAACTGAACATCAAAAAGAAGTACTTAAGACAAAGAGGTTAGTAGACTTTTTTTGTGAATTTGGTATTGGTTTTTTTTGTTTTGTTTTTATATTTTAGGGGAGGGTCTACAAGGGGGTTCAGGGGCTCACTACTAGATCGGACTCCTAGTGATTCCTGTTTATAGCCACCCAAATGCTGGGATTATAGGTGTGCGCCACCATGCCCAGTCTCTCAGTTGGCCCTCTCAGTGCACCCCAGGGATGGGGCCGGCATAGAAGGCCTGGGCATCGAATCCCTGGCCCCTGTACCTGCATCCGCTGGGCTATTTGGCCGGCCCCTGGTATTCTGTATTTATGCTCAAATTTCATGCCCCAGATTATAACTTTGTTACCAGGACTAAGGTACTGTGTATAGTACTTCGTTCTTTTAGAGCTCTGAGAACCAAACCTAGAGTTTATATATGCTAGGCAAGTGTTGTACGACCCTTCCTGAGCTATATGGTATAATGCCATGTGTTTTAATTGAAGATACACATAACTAGATTTCATGTTTGAAGTGACATAGTGGCTTTTTTCTTTCTTTGAAACAGGATCTCGAAGGCTATGCAGTTCAGGCTAGCCTTGAGTTCACTTTGCAACCTAGACAGCTTGTTGGAAACTTCTAAGGATCCTCCTGCCCCAGCTTCCAGAATGCTGGGATTATAGGCAGGTGCTGCCATGCCCAGCTAGTAGCATTTCTATTGTCCATAAGCTGAATTTGCTTAGTTAAGTTAAAAGAGAATGTGATTTAATGGATAACAATGATCTGGGTCTTGATTTTATATTTTTTATAACATGATAGGATGGAACTGCAGAATATTTATTGTATGGGGTTTGTACCCAGGGCCTTTGCACTGAACTACATCCCCATCCCTTTTATCTTTCTTAATTTTTTAAAAAAATATGTATTTAGTACGGGGTCTCACTACACGGATCGGACTCGTAGTGATCCTGTTTTCAGCCTCCCAAGCACTGGGATTACAGGTGCACACCAATCAGTCGCCCTCTCAGTGTGCCCCAGGGCAGGGCCAGCACTGCATGCCAGGGATGGAACTCTGGGTCTGCCTAGGCAGTTACTTTAATCTGCAGAGCTCTCTGACTGGTCTTAGTTTTGTTTTTTAGGCAAGTTCTCTCTCACAGTATAGTTCAAGCTGGCTGTGAACTCACTGTGTAAAACGCAGGTTGACATTATCATCCCAAGTGCTAGAATGATGGGCATTTGCTCCCATATCTGGCATCTGCAGTGCTTTTTATTTAAACTTTAAAAATTAGGCTAAGTTACCCAAGCTAGAGTTGAAATTGGATTATAGGTGTATGCCACTGTCCCCCAGCATTGCAAATTGAATTGAACCTAGAGCTTTACACTGCGACATATCCCCAGTCCGTTGTGTTTTCTTATTTTGAGATAGAGCCAAGACTTCTCCTGTCTTAGCCTCTAAGAATGCTGGGCATTTGGCCAGATGCTACCATACCTGGCTTACCAGATTTTTTAAGTTCCATAAAATTTTGCAGGTGTGATATTCCTGCCATGTATAATAATCTGGATGTTTCACAAGATACCTTATTTACTGATCACTACAGTCAGGAAGACTCTATGTAAGTGTTGAAGACATTAAACTTTAAAATTTATTGTAATTTTTCTGTAACTTAAAGTAATTTTAATTTATTCCATTATTTATTTCAGGCAAACTCCTACTTTAACTGAAAAACCAAAGGAGGATACCAAGGTGGTGATTAAGGTATATTCAGTATTTCACTTTTTAGGTGCTTAAGGGAGTCTTATATTGCTGGAAGGTTTTGTAATAGGTCTTCATTTCGTTAATTTTAAAATTGTATCATCAAGTCTCCTTCTAACTCCCAATCGTGCTTTATAAGGATTAATAGTCATGTGTGTTTAAAATAGACATATTTAGGTTTTATTGAATATTTGTAATTAGAAACAGCCTGGTAGACACGTGCCATTATTTTTTTTTTTAATATTTGCAAATACTTAAAACGTCCTTTGAAGTACCAAAATTCTGCACTCAAATTTCCATAGGTCATATTTATTTGCTTGGTTAATCTATATGTTTATGCATGTTTACTTTGTACAGGAGGAACAAGTGAAGAGTGACACTGTCATTCAAGATGCCTTGGGAAACTGTGGTATGGATGAACATATGAAAAAGGCTTCGTTTTCAAATGAGTGTGGTTTTGTTCCCAAAACCAGTCTAGAAATACTGAACAGTAATAATGAAGCCAAAAAAACAACTTTAATTTCATCAAAGAAAACTTTAACTGAATGTACATCCAGCGCAGAAAACAGATTGGTCAGCAGTCGCTCAGTTTCTGATGCCAATATTTCTGGAACTCCACAGCCTACAAGTCGGAGGCAAAGCTTTATTACTTTGGAGAAGTTTGATAGTTCAGATAATAGACCTTTCAGTCCATCCTCTTTGAATAATATGCCATCAAACGTTTCAGAGCCAAAAAACCAGGAAAACATGAATACAGCAGGTAATACACCAAAAACGAAGAAGAGAGAAGTGATGCATTCAGAATCTGATTCAGAAAAAAAACTGACTGGAGTTAAGAGATCAAGTCGAAGACTGAGTAAAGCTGAGAAGTCAGCAAGTAAAAGGTCTAAACCCATAATGAAATCTGAGCAGGAGGAAAATAATCAAGAATTGGTTGAAAGCACAATAGCTTTAGAAAATAGCTCACCTGATTTGTTTAATCAGACAGAATGTTCATCAGATGATCAGGTTCATTTTTCTGAGTCTCTTACAGAGCATGAAGATAAAAAGCCTAAACCAACATTAGAAAATGCTGTGTTACTGGATAACAATACTACCCAAGAGAAAAACATGGGGATTAATTTAGAATCAAAAGAAAATACACCACCAGCAGTAACCCCAGCAGATCAGACAGTAAGTGAAGATAGTCAGGTTCCGGTAACTCCAAACCAAAAGATCCTGAGACGGTCTTCAAGACGACGCTCAGAAATAATAGTCCCTATAGGTGATAGCCAAGATAAAGAAAATAGTCATCAAAAAAGGGAAAGATGTAAGGAAGAGGAAAAGCCTCAGGCTTTATTGCATGTAAAAGATGATGTGTTACCTAAGCAGAAGCTGACTTGTGAACAAACTGGGCAGGAAAACTTGCTTGAGAAAGGAAATCTTGAGAAGGCTTCTGATGAAACCAGTCCTAATGCTGACATTGATCAAAATAAAAGAAAATCAGACCTTGAGAGTGTTAATTCTGAGGGAGATAGCAATACCCTGGACATTACAGATAAGTCTTCTGAGAAACCTTTAAGAGGACGAACACGTTATCAAACAAGAAGGGCATCTCAGGGTTTGCTGTCCAGTATTGAAAACTCTGAGTCTGATAGTTCTGAGGCGAAAGAAGAAGGTTCTAAGAAGAAGAGATCTGGGAAACTGAAAAACAAAAACAGTGACAGTGTTGATACTGAACAAGAAGAAAAAATGGTAGAAGAGGAATCGGTAAGCATCAAGAATCACACAGATGATGATAAAGCAATTTCTGAAGTGGTTGTAGACAAAAAAACTCAGGTTTATGAAAAAGGTGAAAGTAATACTGTGATACTTAAGGATTGTACAGCATATACAGACACATTGCAACTTTCTGATGATGTGCCAAATACATATGAGGGAAAAACTAAGGCTAGCAAGAGTCCAGAGTGTTCCTCTGCAAGGTCGCTGATGCCAGAGTCAAACTTAAGGACTAGAAATGCTAGTAAGAGATTACTTAGACGAGATTCTGATAGCAACAGTGTAGGAGAATGCTCTAGAATTGGGACACCAGAACTTTCTATGCTTTCTGAAAAAAATGTGCAGACATTTGAATGCCAGCATAAGAGAAGTCGGAGGGTAAGACGATCTAAAGGTTGTGACTGCTGTGGGGAAAAATCTCAACCTCAAGAAAAGTCAGCCATTGGGTTAAAGAACACAGAAAATACTGAAATAAAGAGTGAAATAAAGACAGAGGTGCAGATACCTCACACACTATCAGAAACAGATTCTAAAGCTAATTTATGTTCTGAAGTAAAATACTTAGATGAACATACAAGTATAAATTTTAATTTGGTTCTCAAGGGGAATGATACTCATAATGACTTTGTGCCTGAAACTGAGTTGAAAGGAAATATTTTTCAAAACTCATCTGAAGTAGTTAATTTGAAAGGAAAATCTTGTGATACAGATTCTGGAGAGTTGGTATGTCATGAAATTGAAGAACCATCTAGTAAAAAGGTTAAGTCTGTGGACCCATGTTTAGGTGATTGCAAGGACCTTTCAGAGGAATATCATTTAGATAGTACAGACGATAAAGCAGAAACAACCCTGAAAAGCGAACTCAATGTTGACAATATTGAAGAGAATGCGTGTAAAACAGCTGGAGACTCCCAAATAGAGGGAGTAAAAGCAATGGAACTGGTTGCAGAAAACTATGAATCTAGTGTCTCTGAAAAAGTGTGTATCAAAACTGACATTTCTGAGTTGGCAACAGAGAAATGTAAGAGTAGTGATGAACCTGGCACAGAAATAGCTGATAAACTAGGTGCTGAAGTGGCAGCTGAGGCATTTTGTGCAGGTGTTGGTCTTTGTGATAACACCACCCTTACAAATGTGAAACCTCAGATTGAGAATTGTGAACAAATAGCAGGTGGGGAATTAGATGACAGAAGTAATGAATCAGATTCAGCCTCATCTAAGCAGATGAATGCTAAAATGGAAGATTATGAAGAAATTGTGACTGAAATTGGCATTGTCACAGAAACAGAAGATGAGGTGACTAAGTCAGAAGAAACCAAAACAGAACAATCGAATGCAGAACTTGACAGTTTTGCTCCTGACACAATCGAAATGAGCACTGATGAAAGAAAGGTTGAGTCTAGCGAAAGTGAAACAAGTACTGAACTTCATAAAGCTGAAGAAACAAATGTAGGTGACAATCAAATGGTCGTGGAAAATGATATTTTACTGCAGGTTAACTGTACTCCAGATAAAGTGGAAGAACCACCACAGTCTCTAACATTTGAAACAACTATTTCCAAACTAGTAACAGAAAACAATTCATCTCCAGAAAAATTGAGGGAACTTGATTCTTTACTTGTGTCAGCAAATGACAGTCCTAGTGGCATGCAGTCACATTGTGTTTGGTCTCCTTTGGCTTCTCCATCCACCAGCATTTTAAAGAGAGGACTAAAACGACTCCAAGAAGATGAGATCTCATCACCTGTTAACAAGGTAGGGATGTGGCTGAATGCTAATTAGTCTTACGTTTTCTCAGCACACTGTTGGGCACTGCAGTGACATTGGGTGACTTATCCCATGGCCATTTGCCTTTGATTTGCTGTGATTACTAATGAAAAGGGACTGAAGTCCTTTAGGTATTGCCACAATACTGAAGATTTTTATATAGCTGTGCACACTTCACTTATGACAGAATTGTTAAAGATGTTCTCTTAGTAACTTTTCTGCCTCATATATAGTATTTAGGAAGTCACATGACACTGATTGCCAATGCTGAAACACTTTAGCACTTAATGTGTTCTGTTTCACTTAAGTATTGTTATAAACTTACCTCTTTAAAGTTCTTAAGATATACCTTTCATATTTTTGCTCCCTTTTTCTCCCCCAGTGCTGGAGGTTGAAAGATTCATCATAGCACCTGCTATGTGGGGTGTTTTTGTTTTTGTTTTGCGGAACTGGGAACATAGCACCTGCTATGAAGGAAGGAAAACATTGTATTATGGAGCTGTGTTCCTTGTTTAGAACATTTTTATATTCCTGTGCTGAGTTGTATGCCTCCTTAGGAAAAGTGGATACACTGGGATATTTGCGTTAGCCTCTGGCCTTGTGCCCTTGCACATTCTTTGTTGTGTGTGTGTGTTTATAAGGGCTCTTCAGGGCTACTCAGTTGCCTAGACTATGCTCAGACTCACAGTAGTCCTTCCTTGGATTTCACAGAGGGCTGAGATTATAGTTACAAATTACATACCTTGCTTCTGGCTATACTACTTAATCTCTACTACTATCCAAAATTTTCAGCTTTTCACACCAGTGTTTCAGCTGGGTGTGGTGGCACATACCATTAATCCCAGCACCTCAGAGGCTGAGGCAGTTGGATCATCAATTTGAGTTGAGTGCCAACCTGAATTGTATGGTAAGACTGTCTCAAAACAAAAACTAGCTTTCCAGGATACTCTAAAAAGGCAGAAATTGAGCCATTTACAAAGGCTTGGTATTTCTTGAGGTTTATTTTACTCTTTTGTTGTTTAGGATTTTTGTTGCTTGATGGGCCAAGAGTTACTGAGCTTCCAATAGAAAACAGTACACTGAGGCACATGTGCCATATTTGCCACCACTGCTTTAGAGTTTGAAAGGCCTCTGCATATTTTGGCGAGTGTTAGACCATTTAGTAATATCTTTAGCTCCTGTTTTGGGATTTCTTTAATTTTATGTATTTTGGTACAGGGTCTCGCTAGGTGTGGGCCACCATGCCTGGTCTCAGTGGCAGGGCCAGTGCAGCCTATGGTGCCAGGGATCAAACTTAGTTTAGTCCTTGCGCTTGCCTAGGCAGGTGCTTAGACCTCTGAGCTATCTCTGCAGCCCAGGGTTTGTTTTCTCTCACTTTTTTTCTTCTATATCTTAAATATACTATGACAGTATTTTGAGACCTTTTCTAAGTTGGAAAGCATTAAGTTTGAAATTTCAAAATTCTTCAAATTATTTAAACGTTACATTGTAATTGATAGTAACTCATAAAACATGTAGGAAATAAGTTAACATACCATATTTTCCATAACAATTAAATGTAGAATCTTCCCAGTCTTGGTAATAGAGTGAGAGCCATGTAACAGTATATTAATGACCTCCATTTTGTAGTCACATCAAATAACATTATAGGTGAACACACTGAATGTTATAGGTGAACATATAGAAGGCTACATTAACTATAAATGGGGCTAAGAAAGGTAATGCTTAATTGCCATGACACTGATCGTACAAGAGTTTAGAACTCGTATGATTAAGATGTTCCAGAAGCCAGTAGTTTTTTTTTTTTACCTCTATTCTTGTAGTTTTAACCGACATATGGCGTTGCTTCCATTATAAGTCTGCGGCAGTTCCTGTTTCATAATTTGAACTGTGCAAAATAGTTTAGAATATAGGTAGAGTGAACTGTGGTATTGAATAATCTGAAAACAGTTACTGGGTGAGCAACTATGTACAGCTGGCTTTTAGTGAAAGAAATTAAACTTCTAAATCTACATTCTACTTTTGGGTAACCTCATAGAATTTCTGGTGTTTAAAATTTTGTAAGATTATAAAAACCTGGCTGGGGATATAGCTCCGTGGAGCAGTGCCTGCCTGGTAAGCACAAGGTACTGAGTTCGTTTCCCAGTACCAATAATTAATTAAAAATTAAAAACCTATTTGTTTTTAGGTCCGCCGAGTCTCCTTTGCAGATCCAATATACCAAGCAGGATTGGCCGATGACATTGATAGGCGGTGCCCTCTTGTTAAGTCTCATTCTTCAAATAGTTCTCCTGTAATAAAAAGTGTTAAAACTTCACCTACTTCACAAACTAAGGTAAATATAAGCTTCCCACACACATAGAATTATGTGTGCATAATTTACCTTAAGTTTAGCTATTAAAGAAATAGACCTGTTAAAGAAATAAAACTGTTTAGCTCTATTTTTTTTGTCTCTTGGTAAGTACACACGAAGATGATAAGAGAAAGGGATGTTTTAGCCAGTAATTGCTTAGGTAGTTCATTGTTGTATTTCTTCTGAAGTTAAAAAAAAAGAATAAGTTGTAAAAATGAAATTGCATAATTACAGTTCTCCAGGGTTCTGAGTTTCTTTTCTCTCCCTTTCTGTCTAGCATAATACCACTTCAGCCAAAGGATTTCTGTCCCCAGGATCACGTAACTGTAAATTTAAGACCTCAAAGAAGTGTTTAGTAAGAAGTGCTTTAGTTTTCATGAATCTTTATATTTTTGTCTAGTCAGGTGACCTCTTACTTAATGGCTTTTGAAATTTATTCTAAGATTACAGAAATGGTGAAAGAAGCCATGCCATGTCCCACAGAAAGTGTTTACCCAGCTTTGATGAGTTGTGCCGCACCAGTTGACATCATTTTACCTCAGATTACATCAAACATGTGGTAAGTGGTTTGTTTGGCTTCTGGCTTGTATTTCAAGATGTCACTTAAGAATGATTGATCAAGGGGCCGGGGTGATGGCTCAGTAGAATAAGCGCTTCCCTGGCAAGCATAAGGGTCTGATATTAATCCCCGGTTCCGCCAAAAAAAAAAAAAAAAATGATTCATCAAAGTCATATTTTGAGTTGATTCACTTGTATTTTCCTGCATGTATGTTACTTTAGAAATGAAAGCTTGAAACGTGGGCCATGGGCAACATTAGAAGTTGTTGTCCTAATTCAGTAAATTTTTTTAATATTGTTTGAAACATTGTTTAATTCTAATCCAGACCCTTTAGGAATATGAATATCATTTTTAATTTCTCAAATGAAAATTTGGAATTTGCTAAAATCTCAGTCTGTTCTTTTATGTATTTATAGGGTCTCACTATACAGATTGGACTCAGTGATGCTCCTATTTTCAGCCTTCCAAGCACTGGGATTACAGGCACACACCACCACACCCAGTCTCAGCATACCCCAGGGGCGGAGCACACACATCCCTGGTGTGCCAGGGATCGAACCATGGTCCCAGCACCTACTTCAGCAGGCACTTTAGTCTGCTGAGCTATCTGGCTGGCCCCAAATCTCACAGTTAATATAGCTAATCTTACAGCTATAGATCTTAACAGTCTTGCTTGTTAAGCATGAAGTTCACTTGGATTAACCTTTAAAACAAAACCTTGTGAGTTTTTTTTTTGTTGTTGTTGTTGCAGAACTGGGCGTTGAACTCAGGCCCTTGTGCTTGCTAGGCTATCACTTATTCTACCGAGCCATCTCCCCAGCCTACCTTGTGAGATTTTAAAAATTATTATTTTTAACTAAAAGTTTGATGGAGTCAGGGAGATGGCTTATTTTAGAATAAGCAAGTTAAATGCCTATGGCATAAGAAATTCTGAATTGCCATATCTTGGTTGAAAGAATTGTTACAGGTAATTCCAGAAACTTCAAGATAACTTCTCTTTAATTGAATTATTTGTTTGCCCTATCATGGTGCCCTATCACCTCAGTAGGATATGAGCTGTTCTTCAGTGTATTTTGTGTGTCAAACATCTTTAATTCCATTTCTGATGCATAGAAGCCAGGGACATGGTACATTAAAAGGGTCCTGATTAGTAGACTTAGTAAAAACAGTAACGTGCCCCAACCACCGATAAACCTGAGTATTGTAATTCTACCCATCTGTGTATAAGGTAACATTTGAGGTGTATTTATATATACTTAAGGCAATCTTAAAATTCATTTATATTACAAGTAGTGATGGATGTGGTGCTATATCCAGCACTTGAGAGGCTGAGACAGGAAGATTGCCACAAGTGTAATGCCAGCAGGGCTACATAGTGTGTTCAAGGCCAACCTGGACTATACATACCAAGAATCTGTCTCCAGAGAAAGACTAAAAAGTATGTAAAATGTGAGGCATGCAGTGGGATTTTTTGCCAATATAATTGCTTAAGCCAGATGTTGCTATCAAATTCAAATTTGATTTTAAATTAGACAATATGCCTTCCTCACTGTGTGCTGTATAATGAATGCAATTATGAATGAGTATCATTTTTATTGTTGTTTTGAGAAACATCTGCTGTAGTCCGGACTGGCTTTGAGTCCACTGTGTTGGCCACGCTGCCCTACGACCTACTGTGAACCTTTAGTCTTAGCAGTCTGAGTGCCTGGATTACAGATAAGCACTACGTTTAATTATATTTAAATGGAGAAATCATCTGCACAAGCCATGAAAAATATAAAAACCTAGATAGAGTTTTACTTTATTCTTTATTACTTTTCAGGGCAAGAGGTCTAGGACAACTTATCAGAGCCAAGAACATAAAAACTATCGGCGATTTGAGTACTCTTACAGCTTCAGAAATAAAAACTCTTCCTATTCGTTCTCCAAAAGTGTCTAATGTAAAAAAAGCTCTCAGGATATATCATGAACAGCAGGTAAAAACTTAGATGGTACTTACAAAGTATGTTTTAATAATTGATATAACAATACAGTTAAGAGGTTTGTATTTAAACTGTCATAGAATGACACATTTTTGATCCTTTCCCATCAGAAGCACTTTATTTTCATAAGGTTTATTCTTTTGTTTGTACTGTTTGTATATTCCTTGGGTTTATTTATATTTATTTATTTTGGTGGGACCGGGGATTGAGCTCAGGCCCTTGCACTTGCTAGGGAAGTGCTTATTTCACTGAGCCATCTCCCCAGCCCCCAAATTTTATTTATTTACTTATTAAAGGCAAAGTTTGTTTTTTTGTGGTGGAACCGGGGATTGAACTCAGGCTCTTGCGCTTGCCAAGAAGGCGCTTATTCCACTGAGCCATCTCCCCAGCCCCTCTGTTAGTGTTTTGATTTCAATGTCTTGAATGTTTGGACTTAGGTGCTTTTACCTCTGTCAATGTTTTGCTTATAAGCATTTGAGTTATGGTTTATTTTCAAGATTCTAATGAGAGCTAAGATTCTTATTCACATGAAAATGTATGTAGAAGATTTTATATATAGGTTTCCAATTTACAGACTCCTGAAACCCATTCAGAGATACATCCATTGGTACTGTTAGAATTTGTGAAATGAAAAAAATGAGTATGTTAAGAATGAAAAACAGTGTTATGTGTTAGATTTCCTTAAAATGGCATTCACCAAGTACTAAACAATTTTGTATTCTTGAACATCATTGATTTGTATTGTCATACTCCGAAACGTTTGTTGAACTATAACTTTATCATAAAAAAAAAGCTAGTCCCGGGCCAGGGTGATAGCTCAGTAAAATAAGTGCCTGCCTGGCAGCCGCAGGGTCCTGAGTTCAATCCCCAGTACTGGGGGAGGGGGGGGAGTCCTACTTGCATATTTCTAT
>NDGM010156890.1:0-16502 GCA_002564305.1 Octomys mimax | reverse complement strand
ATATATATATATATATATATATATATGCTTTATTGTTCATAGTTTTTCCTGTCCCTCTTCCCATGCCTTCATAATAAATACAGTTGTAGAGATCAAATATAGTGATTTATTTAATTAATATCTCTGATATTTCTAATTTTTTCTCAAATAACTATACTGATTTTCTTATGAAGGTTTCTTATTTAATATAAGTAATTTTAATTTTTTAAATGACATAATATAAAGAAGCTCCAGAGAAGTATACCAACATTGTGACTAAGCTGCTTTTTTTAAGACAAAAAACTCTCTTCAATCCATATTTATTTTTCTTTCATATTATTTTGTCAGGTTAGCTCTGATTTCTCTCAACTCACTAATATTAATACTAGTAATATAAGCATCTACTAATAAAAGCAAGCATTTCTCTTTATTTTTAAGAAATTAAATGTCTAGTGTATTTTGCCTTGGAATGATTTTCCCAAATGCACTAATGAAGAGTTTGTCTCCACAAATGAAGAGATAAATTATCGTATATTTTTAAATTAACTTGGAAGCTAAATGACCTCAATCCTCTGAGAGCAACACAGAGAGACAAAATGAGTGCAAGCTGCATAATGTGAAAAATAACATCACGTTGACACTCTTGACTTTATCTTGCACTCTAAAGGGAAATAGGTAAGAGAAAAGAGGAGGAGTCCGAAGAGGAGCATGGTGCACTGGGGCAAAGAAGAGTGGAAGACATCAAAACTTGAATAAGAATCAATATTCCCTTTGGTTTTTGAAAGAAAGTTTCACACTCTTCAACTTGGGACTCTATTAGGCAGGCTCCAAGGTCTGTTTTGGCTAAAATTTTTACTTTACATAAAAATTTGTAAAGATTCAACTATTGTTACAATGAAGAAATAGAGGGGAAAAAAGCAGAAACATTTTCTTAAATTCAAATTACTTAAATTACATAGGAAGCCAGTCTCTGGCTTTATTTTTTAACATGATGAATTAAAATACAAAAAATTCTTTTTAATACATGACACAGCTCCTGATGAAAATTTGTGTTGGCAAGATTTTGTCAGTATAATAGTTCTATTGAAAATTATGTAGATTTAGAAATTAACCTACATTAACTCAGTTTTAAAACAGGGATTTAAATTTTCCAGTTTATCCCCAGTTGTTCAACTTTGAGTTAATAATACTTATTAACCCACTCTAAGAAATTAATGTTCTTACAATGTAAAGCATGGTTGAAGTTCAACCAAAATGCACTCATTTATCTAAGAAATATTTAATGATCTCTCATCAGGAAGGGAGTATGTGAAAAACTGAAAATTTTATGAAGATATATGTTAGACTGTACCTTCAAGGTAATCAGAGTTCAGCAGAAATGGGATCGTTATTAGCAATAGAAAAAATGTTTGACTTAAAGGAGGTACAGACTGATGAAAGAGGCAGTAGAGAATATGCTCTTCCTTTTTGGTAATGATAAAAACAATTTTAAAATTTAAAAAATGATTATTTATTGTAATAGCATTGGCATCTTCAAGCATTCCTAAAAGGATGATTTAGAATTCAATGAGGAAGTCATGAAAACAGGAGTTAGAATAACAGTTTCAGGAAGCAAAGGATTTCTGGAGGAAAGAGCAATCTTTGTTTTTATAGTTTGCTGCACCTTATATTTCTAATATTTCTTTACTTTGAACCATGTTCTTAGAACTAGAATAATGGAATTATCACTTGATAAAATAAGTATAAAAAGGAACTTGCACTAGCTGCCAGAAAGGAGCTAGTAATTCACAGAAACATTTTCCTAATTATTTAGCCTAACTCTTTTCCTGAAGGAAAAGTGACTAGGAATTACACAAAGGAATACGTAAGTTCCTTATTTTGACTTTTTCAAAACACTGTACATGCTGGCTTAAACTACGCTTATATAATTATTTGGGGTGATGTCAAATTTCTTAATACAAATATAATGAAATGAGCAGCATTTTCTTGGGAAAATGCATCTTATTTCTCTAACGTATAGCTTTTGCTTTTAAAAAAAACTGATCATGACTAATCAAATTTTTTTCAATTCTGAATTAAAACTCAAAAGCATTATAATTGTAATTACCTTATATTTCATAGAAAAAAAGAAAGATGTAACTCTCCTATTCCAGAACATTTGACTAAATCAATGTTAATCAACACTTCTTTAGCACTTTCACTGGAATTGCAAAAAACTTGGACTTTGTTCATTTCAGTGTTTCCAGGAGATTCTGAGAGCACCGGTGATGGTTGAGGGATTTCATTGTATATTTAACTTGGAGTTTCTATTTTTATTACTAGTGTGCATCTTAGTCTCAATTTCCACAAAAGCAGTGCCTGAGGCAACAGCTTACATATTATTTTCTTTTTAGGGAATACAATTATAGGAAAGCAGAAATCATGGAAATCTTCGCTCATCTTTTGGGGCAGGCTTTCTAACATCTGACTGCTTCCTCAGAAAGACCCTCTGAGGGAGGAAGGCCAAGCTGTTTATTCACATCGTCCTGTCTCCCTTCTGTCAAAGTTCATCCTATGTTAGGTTGCTCAAGGTTACACATGTATCATGGCTGAGAAAATCTTGTAAATTTTGTGTAATCAGAGAGTCCCTAAAAGAGTAGGTGGAAACAAGGAATAAAATAAAGAAAATGAAACAAGGAACTTTCTGGTTGTCTTCACAGGAAACCCATTGCAGTCCCCAGAGAAGTCTAGGAGAAAGATGATGTAAAGGGACCTGGTGTAGAATCTAGCTGGCTGAGAGTTAATGGGCTAATATGAGGCTCACCCTGGACAGGAAGTGACCTGAAAGGCAGGGTACTATTGATGAATCTTAAATTTAGAAGATTAGAATTAAAATCCAAATTATAAAGCCCCAATAATCCTTGAACATGTTTCTCAGGTTACATTTGTACCTGAGAATTATAAGCAAGAAAAATCTATATCACTGTCCTTGGGAATGTAATGTTAAGTTTATCTTGTGGGTCAAGCCAGTCCCACTCAAGCATCTTCCTTCATGACTGTCATCTCCCTGTGCAGAATTTAAGAGCAGTTATTGTCTCAAGTGAGAGTCCCAGCGCCATCCGCTCACCTTCAAGGCCTAGCTCTGCCCTGAAGATTTCGATGGCACGTATTGCTGCCTCTCCAAGATAGTGAGTGGAGCTGTGCCACTCCTCAGTGAGGTATTAATGAGAACACTGCATAAATGTTAATGATTCCTTCTCCCTGTTCCTACAGTGACTGCCGGATATGATACCTGGTCAAAGGGAGAGTGAGAAAGAAGTGAAATTTACTCAATAAAGCATAAATGTATTTACAGCATTGATGGGGAAACTTGCATTTGTAAAGTAGTCGTCCTTAAGTGAATAATTTCAGACCATTTACTCTAAGAAACTTGGATAGATCAAGTTTAAATTGAATATGACAATAAGTGAATCTTATCACAAAAATTAAATAAGATACTGTATGCATTCATTAGAACTTTTAAAAAACAGCAAAGTATCATATATAAATAATCACCTTTGGGAGATTACGAAGTCACTGGAATACTTTTGTAGAAATTACTTATACATACATGCACATAATCTGTCTGCATTTGAGCTTGAAATATTGAAGACCTCTTTGAATATTCAATAAATAGGTATTAGTATTTTCCTCACTACAATGACCTGCGTGTTGTAAACTCGTAAGATCTATATTGATTGATGTAATATGTAGTTACTGAGTGCCTATAGTTTGTAGGCATTGTGCTATAGCTAAGTGCGTGAAATCATATATAATACCATTGCAATGTTTCTTTAGATTACTACCTAGTGAAAAGATCAAATGGTAGAAGCTTTGCTTCTTTTATAAAATGCTTTATACACTTAGAGCTCATTTCTCACAACCACTGTTATGGTTTGTGTCTCATTGTCCTCATGTAAGATGGGGCAGACATGATTTGAGAAGCAGCTGAGGGGCTTGAGGGGCGGGGCCAGAGGACCAGAGGACTGGGGCGGGGCCAGAGGACAGGGTGGGGCCAGAGGACTGGGGCGGGGCCAGAGGACGGGGTGGGGCCAGAAGACTGGGGCGGGGCCAGAGGACAGGGCGGGGCCAGAGAGGCGCCAACCCTTAAACAAGCAGTGTGCGCTCTGCCCCCTCTCCCAGTCTGCGGTCCTTCAGAGGTGTGGAGCCCATCATCCTGGACAGGCAGTACCCCAGTTTCTCCTCTAGATCCTGTAGTGCAAGGCATCGATGTCTGTGATTGAAGCCGCTGTGCACAGAGGAGATGGTTGGTGAAGACAGAGGTGCTGACAGTCTCCCCTGAGCAAATAAGGCTCTCAGGTCTTGCTATATAATTCGGGCGTTTTAAACTACGAAACCCCCAGTAACTGTGGGCTAAATAAACCTTTCTTGCCTTTATTTTGAGAGTCAGTCATGTGTCCGAGCAATGAGAGAAGAGTAACTAATACAGCTGCCTTTGAGATGGCTACTGGGGACAACCAGTTAAGAAAAAGTACTAGACTTGCATAAAAAGTTGGACCTCAGATTCCCTCAGTTACCATAAGTGGCTTTATAAGCACTTGTTTACATGAACCTATACTATAAGTGCACTTGCAAAAGTGTGTGTGTGAGAGAGAGAGTAGCTGAGTAATACAAACAAGTTACTTTGTGTTTTAAACTCAGGATCTCGAGGGAACAGAAATTTTATGTTCCAACAGGCTGAAGCTTCTAACTGTACTTCAAAAAGTCATTCAAGACAAATTTATTGTTAGTGACATTGGTAAAATTAGTTATGTATGTGTTGTGAAGATTCTTAGAAGACACAAAAATCTTGAAACTCAATGACTAAGGATGCAGTACTTAATTTTAGAGCATTTCACCTGAGCATGTATTTTGTATTTTTCATAGTTTTGACATGTATATTGAGCATGTATTTTGTATTTTTCAAATGGTTTTCATAAGAGAAAAAAGGCAAAGGCAAAGTTAAGTAACTATAAACTAATAAGCCATGATTTAAAAAAAGAAGAAAAAATATATATATACAGAGAGAGAATACTGTGATAATAATTCTTGAGGAATTCTTTCATCTTGTATTCCAGTATTATGAAAAATCTCTATGAGCTTTATAGGTAAGCATGTGGATGTCTGAAGGTTTTTCCTTTTTGCTTTTTGTATTTTGGTTCTGCTGGTGAAGAAAGCAATTTCAACTGGTAAAACAAAAGGAGGCCAAAACAAAAGGTCGCTGAACAGGGCTGCCACCTACTGCTCAGAGACCTGTCTGGCACGGTTGTGACTGCACTATTCATCGCAAGTGCAGCACATGAGTAATTTGTTACTTAATAGTATCCAAATAACAAGCCCACTGTATTCCTGGGGACAAAACGTAACAGATCAGCTAATAGGAAATTACTACAGTAAGCTCATCAGAGAACTGCAGTCAGCAGTCAATGATGGATAGTAGATTATGAAATAGACGCCCCCAAAATGTAAGCATCAGTGTCAGAGCATCTTCTGTTGAAATAGATGACCATCTGGAGCAGAGCCACTTTTGTTCCACTGTGTTAATGAAGTTTATTAGAGACATAAATAAAAAAGCCCTAGGAGGAGCTCCATTGAGGAGAACAGATATTACGCATGAAGAATGGTTTGGAGAATTTTAAAAGTTTTGTTTTAGGAAATGGTTTAAAAACTTGCCAGACAATATTGACAGCCCTTCCTCTATGCTGGCCAGCCAGCCAGCAAGGAGGCAGAGCCACCCTGGCGGGAAGGGGCTGACAAGCCAAATGAGCATTGGCCACGCTCTTTGTTTGCTTAATAGGAGAAGTTATTACCTTTGCTTGTTATCCCAAAAAGGCTAATGGAGCTCTCCTGGGCGTCGCTTTCCAGACATTAAATAGCATCAATTACAATGATCCCAATTAAAACAGGGTGTCAGAGATGTGAGGTTAAAAATTAAAGCAACAACTCCTGACTGACATTCACTGGTCATGCACAATCTTTAAAATTCTGGTTTCCTGCACTGATTCCCATCAGCTTATAAAATGTTTAAATAGCCAAAAAAAAAAAAAAAAAATAGAAATACATCCTCTCTACTATCTTAATGTTGGGGGTCTTCAAGCATTGTATAATCAGATATCAAATTTTCTTAATATTACTTTCAAAATACTATCTAAGAAGAATGAAACATGAAGCGAGAAAATACATGGATTTGGAAGAAACTGAATGTTTTCCATATTTTAATGTCTTAAATATAACTACAACATTCTACCACTTGATATCCTAAGCTTTTAGCCATAAACTCATAAAAATTAATAGATCCTAATTCAGATTCTCAACATAAGTATTCTCAGTTTACAAATATGCTTCCAGGGAGATCTCCCACATATGAAGTTAATACATAATTTTTCATAATATCAATGCCAAAAGAAAAGGCTAGGTTTATTCTATACCAACACCACAGTGTTAATTTCAGAAATGAAAACTAATAGGATGTATTTTGTCATTTGGAAAGGAGGGGAAATTCACACAGCACATGTTTTGATATGTGTACAGAGAGTTATTTGCAATTTTTAACTGAAGACCTTTGTTCAGTAATGAAAATTAGAATTTATGTCGTTGATTGTTCATTGAACTCTCCACTTGTGAGACTGTGTAGTGACTGTGGTTTACTATTTGTACATCTACTACAGAATTTTAGTAGTTTAGTATTTTCTTTCCTAGACAGTTCTCTGAAGCAGTGCTGTGCTTTTGTGTAATATAAGGTACTGATACATTAACTTAGATGAACAACTCTACTAAGTAGCGAGTGAACAGATGGCTCTGTTGCTGTGAGCACATTGTTAATGTTAGTGGGTCTGATCCAACACGGAGGGCACCTATTGTTCTGGGATCCACGTCTGCTTCCTTCTTCTATTCCTGTGAATAAGATAATAGAGTTGATTTACAACATATGCACATGGAGTTATGATCTGAAGCACCTGAGTGCCACCAGGTGAATTTAGGACAACATTAGACCATGTCACCTGGGCATATGTCTTGTAGATGCAGTAAAAACACATTGTACTCTTTGGTAAAACTCTTCTGCTATTCAATTTTTCTTTCTCTCTCTCTCTCCCCTTTCCTGCCCTCCCTTCTTTCCTCTCTCTGCCTCTTTTTTAGTAATTCTGGAGTATGACAAAATGTTAAGAGGATCACTTACAGTGCAGTTATAAACAGGGTGAATTGAATAACCAAAAAATTTCACGTGAAGAATTCTCTAGAATTCTGCTTTATTTTGACCCTGAATATTATCTGACACTTTAGTATTTTCATTGTACTTTAAAAATGAGCTGAGGACTTCAGAGTCCTGAAAATTTAAAGGCATGATTTTTATTATAATTTTATTAAATAAGACCATTCTAAAAATATTTATTTTAATTAAAAATTTAATCTACCTTTCTCTTGAAATGCTACTATTGAATTGATGAAATCATTACCTAACATCTTGAATAAAGAAGCACATATGCCAGTTAATAAAGAAATAATAAATTGGTCATTTGAAAAAGGCAGATTAAAATAACACCAAGATTCCATTTCACTCCAGAAAGGATGGCTGTCATCAAGAAGTCAACCAATAACAAATGCTGGAGGGACTATGGGGGAAAAGGAACACTTTCCACTGTTGGTAGGAGTGCAGGCTGGTGTAAACAGTATGGAAACCAGTGTGACGATTTCTCAAAAAGCTAGGATTGGAAATCCTATTCAACCCAACTGTTCCCCTCTTGGGTATTTTTCCAGAAGAGATGAAAACATCATCCTACAGTGATATATGTACACCTATGTTTATAGTGGCATAATTTATCATAGCTAAATATTGGTAACAACACCAATGCCCATCAACTGAGGAAAAGATAAGACAGAAGTGATATTTTTGCACAATGGAGTATTACTCAGCTACTTAAAAAATAAATTTGAGATTTTTGTAGGTAAATGGATGCAACTAGAGACCATATTCATAAATGAAAGAAATTAGACCCACATGTATGGACATCTTATTGTCTCTCTAGTGAAAGAACCTGAAAGAGTAAACAAAATCTGAAAAGTATAATAGTGAAATACCGTGAAAGGGCAAGTAGCCACTCAAGGGAAGAAACAACTGGGATGAGGGAAAGTACAGAGAGAGAGAGAGAGAGAGAGAGAGAGAGAGAGAGAGAGAGAGAGAATGAATGAGAATAAAAAGTAGGGAAAATACATACACAGGATAGCTTGGATAATTATACTTCTGATTTCTACTAGCCTATTGAAAAGAGCAGTTAATGCTTAATGTTTTTCTCTCTTTAAATTTTGTATAACTTTTTCAGATAAATTTTTCATATGCGTATCTGGTAATCTAAACAACTAATTTGGTGACAACAAGATGCAATGTAACAACCATGGCTGAATTCCTATTATTTTGTTTAGTGAAATTATGTATCATTTCTTGTGGATTTTTTTTTTTTTACTAATTTGTAGTCTCTTAGAAATAACAAATTGTTAGTATACTACATTATAGATTTTCTCTTTGCAGTCATATTATGGAAAATATACTTAAAAAGAATGGGCTCATTTTTCAGTATCATTTTTCTAATAAAATTGAAACACTTTGATAGATATATTTATTTTGTATTCTTTGAGATTAAATCACATTCTACTGTACAATGCAATTTAATATTGATTTCAATTGTTTGGCTTTCATAAACTATTATACGAAATACATAATCATTTAACAGGACTTGTGAGAACATCATTTTAAGTAAAACCCAATGAAATAGTAGATCAATATAGTGTTTTTGAAGAGTAATTAAAGTTGCATGCGCTGAAATGTACAGCATTTGAGGATTTTCCACAGAACCAGATAGTAATTTTTACCTAGAATTAATTTTACCAATATCATATAAACATAATATGCTAGTTGAAGTTGAAGAGTTTGATAACTGAGGAACTTCATTGTGTGTGTGTGTGTGTGTGTGTGTGTGAATCAATATTTAGTTGATTTATTAAAGAACATATAGGACTATAATTTAAATAGTGTGTGTCATGATTTTGTATTTTTAAGCAAATGGGAAGAAATAGGGCTTATCTAGATATTGCTGTGCAAACCTATAGCCTAATACACAAGCTAAAAATTGAAGTCATTCTTAACAAGAAATATATTTTTTCATCCTTAAATCAGGTCAATTTGTTTATGAATGTTGAATATATCGAGTAAAGCTGATTTGTGGGTGGCAGAGTGTTATATATAAATTAGAATACATAATTGTTTCCTCATATTAATTACATATTCATTATATTTTAGTGAAATATAATAATAATAAAACCAAGCCAATGTAAGATATGTTATTCCTCATCTAATTCTTTTTCAGTATCCATTATTGCCTGGCACTTAGGCTCAGCATAGGAACACATACTTGGAGCTATTAAGAATGTTCTAGCTTAGGGGCCAGCAAGATAGCTCAGCTAACTAAGCGCCTGCTTAGGCAAGTACAGGGAGTGGGGTTAGATCCCAGGCACCACATGTCACACCAGCCACTGAGACCTGGGTGTGGTGGTGCATGCCTATAATCCCAGTGCTGGGGAGACTGAAAACAGGAGGATCGCTATGAATCCAAGCTGCTTAATGAGACCCTGTGACAACCAAATACATTTTAAAAAAAAGAATGTCCTAGCTAAGTCTTGTATTAGATCAGGATATTTTTATAGTTTTGAACAATGTGCCCTAAGTTAGGACATGTTCTTTCACTTTGCTAAGAGGAGTGAACTGTTCTCCTCAGCTGGAAGGCTTGCAAGAGTTTACGTGTTCTGTACTTGAGTTTTTTTCTTAAGCCAGTTTAATACAGCTCAGTCTATGTGTGAGGATTCTGTAGTCCTTGTAACTGCCTGCTGCAGTTTGTCTGTGGTAAGCGTGCCCCACAACATTCACATGTTGGCAAATTGGTCGCTATTATAGCAATATTAGACTGTCAGACCACCAGAGAGATGGGGACCCTAAGAAACTGAGGCTAATGGAAGGTCATAGGGATTATTCTGCCCTTGGAATAGATGTAGTAGTCCCCATGAAGCTGGGCTTAGTTCTCATGGAGTGATATAAAGCAGCAGACTGTCCTTCCCTGCTCTTTCACGTCCTTTTCTGTCATAAGCTTCTCTTTCATATGTATGGTCCCTGTGATCCCATCTATCTAGATACTCACTGGAGGCTATACAAATGGGGACACCAATCAGGTACTTTCAAACTTAAAAATTATGAGTTAAATAAGCCTTTTCAATATCTACATCAACAGGACTCAGGTATTACATTACAGCTATGGGAAACTGCCTGATATAGTGTGACTGCCCTTTCCTTCCCACCTACATACATGGCTGGAAATACTTCTTTATTTGTTGGACTACTGGCCATGTTCTCATGACTAACACCAAGAAGATATCTTCATGCTCCATATCAACCCTCATGTCTTTTTTTATATCACTCCTATATAATTCCCAAACTCACCTTCATAATTCCATAGCCATATCTAAAATAATAGTTTACATCTGTTGTTGCCTCTTTTTCATCATCAATTTTCTGTCTAAACCACTACAGTCTGTCTTGTATCCTAATAAGGAGTCAAATGTTTCATCCACAATCCTTCTGATGTTATCTCAATGGCTTTTCTTCAGTCTGCTCCTTACACCTTCTTCCCACCTTTGATATTGTCAACTATTCAATTTGAAAACTATATCATTTCCTGGATTCCCATGGAAGTTCTCTTTGTTAAACCTTTTCCTACCACTTCAAACCTTTATAATTATTTTTTCCCTCTAACCCAATTCTTATTGTGTCACTAAACTATGTTTTCTTAAGTGGCCTCTGTGGAGAAATCTTACTGATATCCACAAGCATCTCTGTCCCACATATTTTGATGGATCTCATGTTCATTGACTCAAAAAAAGTTCATTGTCTGTAATGATGTGCCAAGGATTGTTCTAAAGAGCAGCGGGGATATCTTGATATGAGTGACATAGTGGACTCAGGATACTTTCATTTTAGTCGGTGAAACAGATCATAAACAGCTAAATAAACATAATGCTCATTTTTTTTAAACTGGGGATTGAACTCAACAATTTTTTTTTAAAGAAATCAGAGTAAGGGTTTAGAGACTTACACAGATGAGAGTGGTATTTCAGTTCTGAGAGTTGGAGAAGATTTGTCTGAGTAGATGATCTTTAGGCAAAATCCAAAGCCATACAAAGTCGTAAATATTTCATCATTTAATCAGTAGTACTAGCAAAATGTTTAAATTGTTTGATTGTTTGATATCCTTGATTTTTTCTCACATGTTCCTATTTTATTTGATCTTAAATACTATTGCCATTAGCTTTTAAATTTTTCAGTGAATCTCCTTGTCCTCATCTCTTCCACCATAATTACTTACAGCGAGTCTGGACTGTGCTGTCTCTCATGGGGAGTATAAAATAGCCTCTCAATCGCATTCGCACATATGCCTCTATTGCTAGTCAGTTTCAACCACTGAAACTTTATTGAATGTGGCTCCGAATCCAGCATATTTAATCCTGTATACTCCCCTAGCTTTATCTCCTTTCAGGTTTTCCATATTGCTGCTTTGGCCAGCCATATGGACTTTCTTGTAGGGTTACAGAGTTTCATAATCTCTGTAACATAGTTTGAACATGTAATTCCCTAGACTAGAACCTGGATTTCCTCAGTAAAAATTCCAAGTGTATTATTTGCCATTTGTCTTTGGGAAAGTCACTTAGCCTCTATGAGCCACGGTTCTGTTATCTGAACAATGTGAGTAGTAATTGTTATGGTTTGTGTATAGGTGGCCCCCCCACCCCCAAAGCCTCAGGCAGTCATGGGGTGGCTTCTGGAGTTTACGGTTGGTTATCATGGGTGTGGAGGCTAGCTTGCAGCCTGAGCTGCTGCTATTCCCTTTTGCTGTGTGCTCTCTGCCACTGCCATGAAACGTTGCTCTCTGCCGCATGCTCCTCTGCCTTGGAGCCAGCTTAGCATAGACTGAAGCCTCCACTGACTGTGCGCTAAATAAACCTTTCCTTCCTTCATTTTGGGTGTCAGGTATTTTTCCCAACAACAAGAGAAGTGTAACTGAGATAACAATAGCACATGCTCCATGGAGATATGTACAGTATTTAGGCCAGTGACGGTCACTCAGCTAAGCGCTACGTATGTATTTATCATTATAGTTTTGCTCTTGTAGCACAGTATCGAGATTATAGGAGGTCCTCAGTAAATACATATTGAATGATAAACTGTGCCACAGCAGCTTCTAGAGGATTATTCGTGTTTTCTTCTAAGCACATTTCTATTCACACCTTGATCTTAAAGGAAATCAAGTTATCCTTTCTAAGCCAAAAGATAGTATAGGCAATACCTACGAGATTGCCAGGGTATAATTTTTTATTCTCATTGAATTAACTTTTTTCTGATAAACCTAACTTTGTGTTTTATAACTTGTCTTCAGTGATAAGATGGGCTGTAATACATGCTACATATTAATTAGGGGTAAGGCTATTGCTTCACAGCTGGTATGTGTACTTTTTATTTCATACTCACATTTAATCTAAGTTGCATATGAACAATGTCTGCATAGTTTTAAAGTGAATATAAGCTAATGTCTGTAGCAGAAAAGAACAATTAACACATTCATGAGTTACAGTTCAATTTGTAATGAATAACCATTTCCTAATTTCATAAAACTCTGTACCTTAACTGCAAATGTTAATAGGTAAAATTAGAATCTGAACTTTGGACTGATTGTCAGCTATAAAATATTAAATTTTATGAAACATGAAGTCCTTGAGGAACTACCTTATTTGTATGTCTGTTTCAATATCTTGCTGGCAATACTGCATTAACCAAAGAGTGGGACAATACAATAATAGTAATGTGGAAATGTAACTTATTGTAAATTAAATTCTGTCTGGCTGGAGGAACTGGCTCCGAGAGAAATTCAGGAAATACTATCATTCATACCTTAAGTGTTAAAATCTCCAAACATGTCTCAAAATCTACATGGGAAGTATATTATTAAGTACTAATGGCATTACTATGTACACATAAATTTTAATTTGTAAAGATGGATAAAGCTGACATTAGAGGTATAATCAAAAAAAGTGAATAAGAAGCTTATTAGTTGATCTTATTTGAAAACACCAAAATATATTGAATATATGCACTTGAATATTACAGTTTGCCTAAAAGGATTATAAATGTCCCTTCCCCTATAATCTCAGATGGTTTTGGGAACTGCATTAAAATTTTTATTTTTTTTTCAGTAAATTCAACTTCTTTTTCATACTCAGACATCTATCAGAGATCTATATAAATATTTTAGTTATTTTGTCATAAAAGAAATTTTTATTACAGAAAATATTTTACCAATTCCTGGGTCTATGCTTCAACTTAAATTAGTGTTTTTTATGCATTTACAGCTCTTCTAATATAGATCTCAGTGGTCTTTTGAAATGAAATACAAGTCTCATTTTTCACTAGGAAACATTGCTAATTTCCAGCTGTTTCTATTTTTCCCTATGAATATAGCCCTTTGCACTTTCGTATAGCGTCCATCATAATCTACACTGCATTATCTGTGTGTGTGAGTGCGTGTGTACTTTGGGGTTGCCGAGTGGGGATACACACATACAATTGCTCCTGTCACCCTCAGAAAGTGACTGTCCAAGTTCTTTGTTCAAGATTAATTATTCTCCTGTAACATTTGGACTGATCTTCACTTTCTCTGTGCGTACAAGCCAAGAACTCTGCCACTGAGGCAGCCCTGGTACCCCTCCTTAATTACTAAAACCCGCCATAATCTTCTTAAATATACATTCTAAATAACATGTTCAGATTTGTAAAGGCTTTACTTTAAATATTGTACTAATTGCTAAATTCAGAGATGGGTTGTTTCTGAGTAAGTCTTAGGTAGCAATTCACTCTAAAGTTCAAATAGTCTAAATCTCGTGACACTCCCAACAGTCATTTGCGTGTAGTTACATTGCACAGGCGAACACACTTGGACTAAGTTTGTGTGGAGAGAAATGGGAAATGTCTGATAAGTCCTCAGGGAGGTAGTGCAAATTTTATTAAGTTCTGGCCTTGGATGCAGCCTTCCTATGCTCCGTCTAGCAGCCAGGTAGCACTTGTTTCCAAGAAGCATGTCTTTGTGATGAAATTCAAACAAAGGGCTTCAAAGCCTGTTTTAGCAAACTTTAAGTTTTGGTCAGCATATATGGTTTTCTACCAGAATATTCATGTAGAAAAAAATTACTCTATTTTCATAGCTTTGCATAAGATTATATATGCAGTGCCATTATCCACAGAAGTCTTCCATAGCATATTTTTTCTTGTAATTAAAACAGTAGGAATTAATGACAGGATGGGGATGCTTGCTGTTTTGTAATAATGAATTGGACTATTTGAATGGGTAAAAATGTTTATACAGCGATTATTTCAGACTGAGTTAAGTCTTGTCATAAAAGATAAAAGTATTAAATTTGCAGTAGATGTTTTTAAAATCAAACTGAACACTGTGAAGTCTTATAAAGGTAAAACAATTTTGCCAAACATAATCATAATTATAAAGAAGTTATGATTCAAATAAACTTACTTTGACAGCAAAATAAACCTGCTGATATTTGTAACCCAGGGTCACCGGTTTCATTAAATCCATTTATTCTGTTCCATGACTTGTGTGTTGTTTCCCTGAACTACTCTTTCAGTGGTTTGCAGAATTCTACAGCTTTCTCAAAGGTAAGATCTTATAGCTAAATACTGATTTTCAGTTTTTGACGATAAGCTTAAAAATAAAGTTTTTAAAAGTAATGATTTAGAGAAATTTAGTTTTACTTTAAAGAGAATCAAATTTCTAAAAAACATAAAAGATGACACAGAAACTTATTTTATTCTTAAAAGGTTTAGATGGAAATATAGATATGTTTGGTGGTGATGGTAGTAAGAAACCCTTTGAAGAAGAAATTAACTTCCAAATTCACACTAATGTGTAAAACCATTCTGAGGCTCTTCTCAGTTTCTGTAACATTCTTGTTTATTTTCCAAGTTATTTTTGTCCATTTGTCCTTATTTTCTCACTTGATGGTCTCTAGATGAAACTAAATAAACCAATTTCTCTGTTTTTCTGCTTCTGACAAAAACAAAATACTCAAGCCAGTTGATACAACTACAAGTTCATGGTTTGTATCTTACCTTGAGCCTCAGTATTCTTGGGAAATCTTCACCCTCATCCCCTGTGAGCTGGTGTCTTAGGAACTTCCTCACTTCTGGAATAAAATCCCCTACACACATAAGTGAAAGGAGGAAATGTATATGTGGGCCCATGAACTGTAGAACTTTTAGTTAGGGGTCAGCAGCTGGCAGGGCAGAGGGGCATGGAGGAAAAGGAACAACTCTCAGCATAGCAGACAGGAGGCAGCAAGCAGCTTGTAGCAAGCCTCTCTTCCCATTTCATCCTATCTGGGCTACAACGTTTTGGGCGATGAAACCCATGCCAAGGATAACCTTCCCATCTTCCACACCTAGAACTATGATAAACCACTGAGCTGCCTTATCCAATGCCTTGAATCCCAGCATGACACACCCTAGATCCAGCCATTTCTGAAAATCTCCAGCCTCGGATGCATGAAGCCTTGGGAGCCCATTTAAATATAAGCCATACAGCTTGCTTTCTTGTTCCCCTACTGTCAGTGTCCATAGTGAGGTAAGAGTAAGGTGGCCTGTTTAGTTCAAACCTCACTATCCTGCCTCTCTCCTCGTTCTCTGCAGGTGATGTTATCTCCTAATTGCCTTAGAAAAATGATAGGAGAACCTAAAATTCCCTATCTTCGTTCTCACCTCGCTATCACTTTTTCCTGTGCTGTCAATTTGGAGGAAGGGCCTTTAATCCTTTGCAAAGCAAGCATCTTTCTTCACCTTCTTGCCTCCATCCCTGAGAGAGGCTCTTAGCATTTCCATGTCACCATTCTCTCCTCACTCACTGCCTCCTCTCCTGCATCTTATAAACAAACTAATTCCCTTGAGGCAAGGGATGAACCACCCCAAATTTCTTTACTCTTCTATGGCCCTATTTACTACTTTGCTTTCGAAAAAGAGCATTTTTCTCATTGATCACCGGTCTTCAAATATTTGGTCACTCCTTAATGTATTGTAATCTGTTTCACCAGATGCCTGATATTACCATGTCCAAATTCAAGTCTTTTCTCTATTTATCTTTTTTTTTTTTTTTTTTTAATGTATTTGGTTGTTACAGGGTCTCGCTACGCAGCTCAGACTCATAGTGATCCTTCTGTTTTCAGCTTCCCCAGTGCTGGGACTATAGGCATGTGCCACCATGCCTGGACTAGGTCAGAGCCAGGGATTGAACTCCCGATCCTGTGCTTGCATAAGCAGGTGCTTAGTCTGCTGAGATATCTCACCAGCTCCACTCTACTTATCTTTCATGACCTCTATATTATACTTGAAATTGTTCTTTCATTCATTC
>NDGM010156827.1:0-10272 GCA_002564305.1 Octomys mimax | reverse complement strand
GTGGTACTGCCTTGTCCACCTAATAACCACACTAAGCTCGCTTTTGGCAAGGTGGGAGGTTGGTGGGCTCTGGCTGCGCACACACATGCTCAGGCAGACCATTAGGATGCAGAGAGGGCTGCGTTTGAAAATCAAAATGAGAAAGCGTGGAGATGTAGCTCCTACGTGGTACAACATTGCTTAGCATGTGTGAGAAGAGGCGTAAGCCCCAGCATCACACGCATGCACGCACACACATGCACACACAGTCATGTACACACGCACACAAGAACACACATGCATACGCACATACACATACTCACATACACATGCACGCCCACGCAGGTGCGCACGTTCGCACGCACGCACGCACGCGCGCGCAGCGAGGCTTCAGTGTGCTTGTGCACGAGACGTAGCTGTACACTGACTCCGGATCTGAGTTTTGCAGCCCTGCTTGGAAGTGACAGCTCAGCTCCTCCTTGGTGACTCCGGCACCCTCTCAGGACACAAATTAGGAAATACATAAGACTATCACCCAAGAACAGCTGTCCAACCCGCGCTGCGCCCAGGGAAGCAGCTCGTTTGTGTTTTAAGCGTCACAGGAATTTCCACCTACCTCCTGTTAGCCCAAAGCCACGCTGCGGCGCGGCGTGGGCTCGCAGCAAGGCACACCGGGCCTGCGGCACGGCCGCTTGCCTTTCCTCGTTCCAGCCTTGCTGTCGGCTGGCATTCCCAACCATTTTTCTCATTTTAAAATGTGAATAATCCATACATCATAGGGCTTGGGGGATAATTGAATAAGGTAACTCATCCAAACTGCTTTCATCAAATATGAGTAGAAGGGTAATCACGTCGGAACCCCCAGCCAGATGTGCTTAACAAGCTTGTTTGAGATCCTTTCGAATACTGTGGCTGTTCAATTTCAAAATAATTAACTAAAAGGTTTTTTCAATTTAGCCTGTATTTTTTCCAACAAGGAATAAAACAAAGTTATTTGACTTGATTTCGAAAATTGAACTGGTTTTTGTCAAAACAGGCTGTCTGATAATTCAGCATGATGGTCTGGTGTATTGTAAGCTGAAACTAGTTTCAGTAAGTTTGTTATTTACTCATTTTTGTTGGTAATTGATAATCTTATATTTTGGGGAAAATCAAATCAGATTATATAGCATGGTTGTTGGTATATGGTTAGTACTGAATATACTTCCACTTTAGTCCACTTTATTTACGAATGCTATAATTTTTAGGTCAATGTCACTTTACAGCATTTAATTATACACAATGATTACTAACTTTGTAAGAATCTTTAAGACTTAAAGATTGAAGCCATTCACACTTGGAAGGTAGAATTATAGAGTCCAGGGATTTAAAGTGCACTGAACTTGCCCTGAGACCCTATAGTGAAATCTCACACATACCTGATAATCAAATGGACATGGCATATGATTTCCAGGGTCTGTACTCCCGGGACTTTCTGCAATGACACGGAGCCACTGGCATCACCTAGTAACTGGCCCCTAAATTGTAGCACAGATCCTTGCGAGGACTTGCTTAGGCGATAGTTTCACCTATTGATTTTTGCCTTTCACCATCCCCATGCTCTTTCCAGGACAAACACAAACCTGTGTGTCAGAACATTCATTGGTTTTCTTTGCGACAGCCCTGGGGGCTCTAAGAGCTCACTGTGGGCAACGCTGGCAACTGTTTCAGAGCACCACATAGGACTAGACAGCAACAGGGAAGCATCTGGCAACTTTTTTGTATCTGCCCCTGTGTTGGATCTACAGATTTTGAGATCCTGACTGAGCACACCCATTAACCTGTTTGCAATGTTGTTTAAGTGTTAAATGAGATTAGGTGTGAAAATACACTTTTGAAGCCTTCAGCCACACACGAAGTTCGCATAAGCATCAGGAATTGCTGTTTCATAGTGTGTGCTGCCATCTTTGTGGCCCCTTGTGGTCACAAGATGGTGGCACAGTGAGATATAGCACACATTCAGGCGGGCAGTGTCCTCAGCAAAACCAGAACAGGGAAGATTGTTTCCCCTGACAATTTTCCTTTGTTTTATTGGGCAAAAGCATCTCTTCCAGAAGCTCAAGCCACAGCAGCTTATCCCTACTTTTCATTGGCTAAAATTAGGGTTAAACGCTTGTCTGTAGGAAGGACAGTGGAATCGCCAGCTTCAGAAAAATGGAAACGGGTCACTGTGGTTGGTTTAGGTCAGAGGAACACAAAAGCGACCCGATGCGGAGGTCTCAGGACAGCTTTGGCTCCCTCCTTGGACCACGGTGGTCTCTGGCTCTAGCCTGCAGCCATAGGCATGCTTTCCTTCCAGCCCTGCCTGTAGACCCCGCCTCGCACAGCATACTTGTTAGGTCAAGAAGGAAGAAAATGGTACTATAAAAGATTCTCCAAGTGAACAGACCTAACCGTGGTACACTCTGCTCAGGACTCGATGCCCCTGTCTGGAGGACACAGCTACAGTGAATACTTATGCAAATGAAGAGAAAAAAGGATTAGCAAATGTAGAAGAAAGTGCAGTAAGGACCAGCGAAGCCCCACTGGGTCACAGCAAAGGCTGCTCGTGTGAGCAGCTACAGTGAGCAGCGTGGGCCACGTAACGTGGCCAGCAGCAGTGGCCGCCAGGAAGGCTGCAGAGGAGAATGTCGTCCAGTATGGTGTGAGCATGCACAGAAGCAAGGATGAAGGGAGGCGTGGGGCAGAGGCGACAGCGACCCACCCGGACACGGCCCCAACCGTTCTGTAACTGTTGGGGAAAGGTCTTAAAGACCAAAAGATGTCCGCTTTTCTCTTTTCTTTAAAACACAATGAAACATGTGTAATTAGCTGCATTTGTTGAATCTAGGTGCATAATTCATAGCATAATCTTTTTATTGTGTATATATGGTTACACCAAGTATTTACTGTTATATCATTTTTGGATATATAAATCCCCCAAAGAAGTTGATAATAGCTCTGGTAACTTTTGCCACTGATTATCCCTATGTGGCTTCCAACACCCTCATCCCTCCTGGAGATGGGGGAGAGGCCAAAGGTCTCAGCATGTTTGCCTGTGCTCGCCTGCTGTGGAAACCTTGCATTCCGGGCTTCATGTAGGAATGAAGGAAGAAGATGCCACTTGGCTGGACAGAGTCTGGGGTCGGCATCTACTTGGTTGCTGCCCGTGCGCCCTGCGAGCCTCTTCACTGCATACCTGACCTTGGCCAGCCTGGATTACTGCTTTCTCAACCCTCAGCTTTCCTGACCCCATGATCTTGAAGAATAACTGTTTCGTTTTGGCAATCAAAGGTCTGCTTCTGTCCCCCGTGTTACCGGTTCTGGAGGGAGCTGTGCTTTGGGTCCAAGTGGCTGCTTTTCTCCGGGCTTTGGCTACCAGCAGGTCCCCTTTCTCAGTGCTCACCAGGGCCCAGATTTCCCAGCGTGGACCTTCTCACTGCTTCTGGCCTCCAGCTGGTCCAAAGCGCCAAGGGTCTCTGCTCTGAGCTCTCGGGTTACTTTGAGATGGCCTACTCTGAATTGGCCCTGTTCAGGCCCTTGTTACATGTCTTCCCAGATCCTGAGCTATTTTAATGTTCCCTCCTCCTTCCAATAGCGAGATAAGGAAGAGTGAAAGAGAAGCGGGCATCTGACCTGCGCTTCCTTCTCTCCCCAGGGCCTGCAGCCTTTAAAGGGCAAGCCCAACGCTGAGGGGTTAGGACAGTGCTTGATGGCGGGACACCTTAGAAAACACCTTCCCTTTTCTGTCACTATGATACTTAGCTCTCACTATCTTTTCGACAAGTACAACTTCCAGAATCAGTACACGATCAATTTCATTTTCAAGGATCCCAAAGAGTAAATTTAATTCCATCAAATTAAATAATACTACCAAACTTTTTATTAATGCTTAATTGTGTTAAGTAATAACACCATCTCTCTGACATATCATCACTTTTATTTCCAGTTTACTTAAAGGGAAGCTGGGAGAGAAAAAGGTAAAATTTTAAAAACAAAACAAAAAAACCTGACTGTCCACACTGCATAAAGAGTATGCTGGCCAAGATTAATTCCCAAGTCTACAATCAGGCAAGTACTAATAAACTAATTGAAAGGAGGTTTTGATATCTAGAAAACAGAGTAAGATTAAAAAAAAAAATCTCTATACTAGACTACGTGTAACTACTTTAAACACAAATAAAGGATTTTTTTTTTTAATCTTTTCGAGATGTTCAACATACTGTGCTTTGATTTTTTACTAACACATGTTTTCAGGACGTGTCTGCATTCCTGGGTGGAGCTGCACGGGCACACAATGCGCTTCCTTCCTTCCTCCTCCGTCACCTTTCCTTCTCCCCTCCCCCATTTTGATCCCCTTGAGAAGCTCCTGTCTGTCTTCCTATGTCTTATGATCTGTCTTTTATTTTGCTCTTTGTAATTTACCTTTCTTATATATGAGAATGCATGTGATATTTAAGCTTTGTGATTGATTTTTTTGATCTTAAGGTGTATGCATTTTCCTACAAATGGTTTATCTTTGATGTACGTTTATGACAGAGTAGTACGCTAATGGGGTGTACATATCACATTTTAAGAATCCACTCTTCTGTTCACAGACACGTGGGCTGCTTCCAAGACTGAGCTGCTGTGAACTGCCCTGCTCTACGTAGACGTGTGTGTGCTTGCCTCACTAACACGATGTATTTAATGCTTTTGGAAAGGTACTTGAAGGGGAATAACTGGGTGCAATGGAATGTCTAGGTTTTGGGTTTTTTTGAATCTCAATACTGATTTCCATAGTGATTGTACTAGTTACATTCTCATCCACAAAGTAGAAGGGTTCCTTTTTCCCCTAAAGCCTTGCCAGCATTTGCTATTTGATTTTTTAATGATATCCATTCTTCTTAGGGTAAGATGGAATCTCAGTGTTGTTTTAATTTGCATTTTTAATGGAAAACAATATTTTTTAGGTATTTTATGTTGTAGTCCACACAGCCCTCTCTGTTCAGCGATGAAATAATCCCCTAAGCTAACAAATAAAAAGCAAACAAGGGAAGTTATTTTCCATGTTAAAATGTTAAACAAATATGAGATTCATATCTAGGCTATGCAGGAAACATGTCCCCAAACAAGAGTAAAAATGCAGGACACTCAATAGGAAAATGTCAGCCTTCAAGTAACAATTCAAAAGCAAAAACCTAAATGACTAGTAAATGCGCAGGTGATCCAGCCCAACAGTAATCCTAGAAATGCATTTTCCTCATTATTTTGGAAAATCTCCAATGTGTTTTCAATGTCAAGAAAAATATTCATGTATATAAATATATATAATTTTTGGGCCGGCCAAATAGCTCATCAGATTAAAGTGCCTGTAAGCAGGCTCGGGGGGCCGGAGGTTCAATCACCGGGCCTGCCGTGCTGTCCTGCCCCTGCAGTGTGCTGAGACAGCGATTGAGACTGGGCATGGTGGTATGCACCTATAATCCCAGAATTTGGGAGGCTATACGCAGGAGAATGACTACTACTAGTCCAATCTAGTAATGAGACCTTGAACACCCTGTAGACCCTTCCCTAAAATACAGGGAAAAAAAGAAAAAAGAATAAATATATATAATTTAATTTATCACTTTAAAAATTTTTTCCTGACACATTTGATCATACATGAGAGATCGTCCCTTGAGATTTCTGCATTTGTATGTGCATGAGAGAAAAAAAAGAAGATTGTAAGTAAATCAGGCAGAATGTAAACACCTGATGAATCTGGAAAAGGCATATGCCAGCTTTTTACTGTGCTTGTAACTTTTTAGTATGACTCGGGTAATCCAAATTAAGAAGTATTTTAAAAATGCATAAACATTTCAGTGAAGCACGCACAACTAAAGGCGTGCATCGAGTCTATTAGAGTGGATCAGGAAATGGGAGTTGACATACACAGAAAGGAGGAAAACAAAGCGAATCAGAGTGGAGCGTGCTCCAGCTGGCGGGCAGTGGCTGTAGCCATGACCCGAAGAGAGCGATGGCCTGTTCTCTCGGCAACAAGGTCAGAAAAAGATGAGGTGCAAAAGTCCCAGAGAAGAATCTGGCTGTGCTTCTGAGATGTTACTTTGGGCTCAACTTACTGAAATTCTCCATTCCCAAGTGTTTCAGGCAAGCAGCAGAATCCTTGGTGGCTCTGTGCTTTGAAGGTTTTCTCAAGGCAGAAAGCAGCAACAACTATTTAAAGACAGCTGCACCCCATGGCTTCTGTAAAACTTAAGCCCAGTGGGATTTACCTCTGAGGACTCAGTTGAGGGTATTTAAAGAGAACAAGAGGAAATTTCACTTAGCAGAAGAAAAAGAAGAGGCAAACTAGGGCACATTAGCTTGGACGGAGAGCTCCCAGCTCCATAAAATAGTTGTCTCCTACTTGGACTGGAAGACATGAGGTACCTGGGACAGTAGGTCTCAAAGACAGACACAGATAGGCAGTTAAGTGATGGGGGTTTCAGTTCCCTGATATGCTGATGAGTAAGACCTTTAGACTGCACAACGCTGAGAGGTACCAATAACTTACATTTCCTGTCGGGATAGCTAGGTGGGCGCTAAGACTTACATTTAATGTTATTGCAGAGGATAAGAAAATGGACACTACTGCATTCTTGGGTTTGCCAACTAAAATTCCAACATGTCTCAAATGCATGCTACTATTTAGAAAAGAGCCATTGACCACACTGGCTTTGCAGCCTTACAAGGGTGTTTGGTAGCTAGCTTACTATTATGCCACCACTTGCATCATATGATCTTTAGATGTCATCATTTGTAGCATCTGTTATCTTCCTGAAGAAGAGAGCCTTACATAAAAATAAATTCCAGTGCACTGTCTAGAAACAGCCTTCGAAGGGCTGGGCATGGTGACACACACCTGCCACCCTAGCACTCCGGAGGCTGAGGCTGGGATGCTGTGAGGGCAGGTTGCACACGTAGTGAGACCTGCCTCTAAAAAAGCAAAAACAAAAACCCAAAACAGAAATCACCTGAAGAGGTGATCTCTTTGGCCTTCTGCAAATTCCACCTTTACTTTTACATTGAGAGTGTGTGCCTTTTCGAGTGGATACTAGAGATATGACCCTAGCATAACTGCCAGTCTCAAGAAAGTCCAGGTGGGTGATAATAGAAACAGGAAAAAGGATGCTTACATTCTGTGCAGCTAATCAACGTCGTGGACTCCAAGACAAATCCAAGGAAAAGAAAGGGCATGTTTTTAAAGTATTGTGATGGTTGATTGGTTGTGTCAACTTGAGAAGTTTAGTTAAGAGCAGCTTAACTAAAGTGGCTCAGCAATTCTACACCCTAGGCTATAGAAGACCCGCCCTAGCGCAGCTTGTCACCTGGATGGTGTAAAGGGGAAATGAGGAACGCAGGATCTGCTCTGATCTGCTTCTGTTCCTCTGAGAGCTCTGAGCCTCACCTTCAGCTTGGGATGTCCTCTCCCGGCTTCCAGCGCAGACTCTGGCATCTGTAGTGGGCTCTATTCCACTGCACACCCATCAGCTTCCTGATAAGGACTTGGCCAGAGTCTCTCCATCTCAGAGTGCGGACGCCCTCTGTGTGCTTCCTCTCCTGTCTCTGGCTGACCATCATAAGCCAGTCTTGTCATTTCTTATACATTTGTGCATCTTGGGTTACATCTGTTTCTCTGGTAAAACACGACTGCTACAATATTTAAGCATTTTAGAAATGTCAGTTGTGCCCCAGTTGTTCCTAAATGAAACAAACAAAAAGAAAATACCCACATCTAAATTTTAGACGTGGGGCTTTCAAGAAAATGGAAATTAATCTGTGGTTAGGCAAGTGAGAAGAGGGGAGAGACTGAAAGGATAAGGACGGGGGAAGAGGCAGGTGAACACTCCACAGAACGGGAGCGGGAGTTGTTCCACACGCTGAGCACAGCAAGTACTTATGACAGAGGAAGCTTTAAGACCCCTCAGGGCCAGCCAATGACAGCAGGCTTTGATGTCCTCTGTGTGCTGTGAGAACACACGTGGCCTACCTTTTCTCAAGGCGTAAGTTCTTCGTCTGCAATGTGTGAAGAGCAGAGAGGGGGTCAGGAGCCAGTGGGCCGCAGGGAAGTGAAGCGCTTTCCAGGTCTCAGCTTCTGGCCCTTTAGAGCCGACTGCAGTGCCTGTCCCCGGTCCCGAGATGCTTTAGCATGGGGCCCCTCAGAGGTCCATGTGCGTGTGAATCGCTGCGTCCTGAGCAAAAACGCAGAGTATCGAGTGGGAGATGCCTGAGGACAAAAACGCAGAGTTTCAGAAGATGCCTGAGTTCCTTCAGTTCACCAATTCCAGGTGACCCCAAAGCTGCCCTTGCTTTTGTTTTGTGCAGCAAGGGACTGGAGGATGCAGCCCGTCGGGTGCAAAGGCATCCAAAGGGGTGCAATATGCTCGAACACACGTTGATGTGGACACGGGTACAAGGACAAGCACTCACGTGGCCAGATCTCCAGTGTCTTCTCGGAGGGCAGCCACTGCACATAGGCAGCCAAGTATGCTTAGAACAGTTGGGAAAACTGATCTTTGCAAATGGACCTTGAAAATCAGAAAAACTTCTTTCTTAAAGTTTTCATTCCATTATCCTCCAGAATCAATCTCTACGAACAGACTAGCTCTTAGCTACCAGCTGAATTTAGAACGAGCAGCTGCCTACCTGATGTTATTTACATTTACAATGTGGAAGATGGTTCTGATATTGCAAGGTATTTATCTTCATTGTCTAAAACTCACAAAATTGCTCCCTGAAAGCAGTGGGAACATGTGTACTGCAATCAGGAGGCCTGCACTGCAATCTCGACACTGTCACTTAAAACACTTGGACCTTCTTGAGCTCCAGTTTGTCCATTTGCAATATGGTGGCAATAAAGCCCCCCTCATGGGAATTGCTATTCATTTAATTAAAAAATCTGTTGTAGATTAGTTGCCTACCAAGTTCACTGAAGTAGAGTCGATTGCATTTCTTGACTTGAGGAACTCATAGCCCAGGAGAGAAAATAGACACAAGGGAAAGTGCAAAGGAAGTGTCACAGCAAGAAATTACTAACTGACTTCAAGGCGGGCACAGAGTCTTCTTCGATAAGGTAAGAACTAATCTGGGCTTTGAAGGACAAGAAGCATTGTCTATTAGGAAAGGACAGAATAACGCCATTCTTCCCAGATTAAATCTGCACCCAAATTCCTGCAATTACAGATCCAATCCCAAGGCGATACCTAGGTGTGGCATGTAATTCTCCATTTCTAACTAGCTCTAGTCAACTAATATTTGGCAGTCGTGGGATCCACACTTGAAATGCAAGTAGTGCAATTTTGGTTAAAGAAATGTCAGTACAAAAGTCTCTGAGGCTGGGCTTGAACTCTCCATGCTGCTGCCTCCACTTTCCAAGTGGCTGAGATTAGAGGTGGGCATTGCTGTCCCCAGCTAAAAATGGCTGCAAAAAGCAAAATGGTGGACATCAAGTACAGGGAAAGAAATGGTCAGAACGATAACAGAAAGGTGGCAGAGGATCTTGCGGAAAGACACAGGCGATGCAGCAAGCACTTAGGGAGGAGAACTCTTCATGTGCGAAGACCGTAAATACTGAACTGCATGGAAGTTCTGGCTAGATCTAACTCACAGGCTCTTCCAAGTAGAATCGCCTCCAGGGGATCATTTTTACCTGGCAGGGCTAAGCTAGAATCACTTCAGAGTGCCCGTTACCTAGAGGAGCAAAACTATTGAGAGGTCAACAAGATAACGTACTGAGCCCAGCGCAGGGTACGGGCTTGAGTAACTTCCCATGGTGACAGGAGAGGACTCGGGCTGTATCACATCTCCAGTCCACAGGACAGATGACTTGCAGACCACCCCGAAATGCCACTCTTAGCTGCTTTACATTAGGTCAGTCATACTGATGAAAACCGTCTCTCTCCTAAAAAGACCACAACTCCCAGAGAGTGGCACTCGTCTATCATGTCCCCTCTGTGTTAAATGCATCTCAAGCCAATGAAGTGGGAGCTTATGGAGACACGGACGCCCAATGAAGATGTGAAATTCACTAAGAAATAATTTATTTACTCATATTCAAAGGAAATGAAATCAGTATATCTAAAGAAATACCCAGATAGCTACAGTATTTGAAGCACTGTTCGCAGTAACCATTCCACAATATGGAATCAATTGAGATGTCTGTTTAATGGATGAAAAATGGTATATACACAGCTGAATATTATTCAGCTATAAGAAATGAGGCTCTGCCACTTGCAACAACAGGAGTGAAGCTGG